>JAYRBW010059946.1:0-10795 GCA_036023295.1 Invenusta paracnida | reverse complement strand
TATGAAGACAAGCGTTGAGATGGGATCTGTGAAGGCAGGCGTTGAGATGGGATCTGTGAAGACAGGCGTTGAGATGGGATCTGTGAAGACAGGCGTTGAGATGGGCTCTGTGAAGACAGGCGTTGAGAAAGGAGCTAATTAGTGGTTTCATTAATTTTGTTTCATCCTGTATCTTTCTTTTCTTTGCTTCTTTTATTCTATCCGAACCAGATAACTTTCGTTTCTTCCCGCTTAATGTTAAAATCTAAATATTATGTAGGCTTTGAAGTAAATAAATTTTAGGCGCCATATTTTGGATTATCAGACAGTTGCCTGAATGCCTCATAGCTGGTTACGCACTAAGATTAATATTCTGACAGTTTTACTTGACTTTTGTCCAGGCTTATGTTGTGTATATTATATATTTAAATATATAATCGTGTTATTAGCTTAAGCAAATAAATATAACAAAAAGGTGGTTCTCTATTTGCAACATGTTAAGTAATTAAAATAAATGAAAAGCCTGTGTTGCGGTAAAATATATGTATTCCGAATTTTCGGAGATCCACTCCAGAAACGTGTAGTACATTGAGTAAAAGCAATGAGAAAGGCTTTTCATTTATTTTAATTATAAATAAATATAAAGTAAGTATATATAGATATATTTTAATTCAGCTATTGTGACTTCAATTAAATTGTATATATGATTATATAAGCACATATTATATATCACGAAAAGTGTACTTTTAGCCTAACAGTAGTATAATCAACCCAGGTTGAATGTTCTCCAGATTACAATCAACCCGAGTTGATTGTACTCTCAAGTATTATTAACCCATAGTATACTCTCAATTCGATACACCGGCTTAAGCGCACTTGACTTCGTTTAGCTTTCGATTAGACGATGTTGGTGTGTCCACAATCCACTGGGTTGCTTAGAAATCCATTTAAATGTCTCATTTATTTTATGTTAATGAACTTCACTCTTTTCATTTCTTCTATTTTATTATCCAGATGTAAGGACATCTGAAAAGGACATCTAAGCTGAGTTTAAACAAGTTCAAGCTGATCGAAACATTGAAATGGCATTTGATATAGAATTGACTGAAATATAATAAAAGTATATTTTCGAGAAGTAGATATAGTAAAATTTAGTTTAAACCCTTTATTAATACAGTTATAGCAGCAAATAGGCATAGAACCCAAAGTGGTCGTAGTTTTACACTTTAAACTGAATTATTTTTCTGTTTTAGAAGCATTAATAAGAAAGAAAAATTGATGTAAGTTTATTATTGGACAAATACGTTTTTTATAAGAGAATATTTCCCTAGTCTAGATACAAAATCAGTTTGTACATTGGTAGATTGGATTTTGTATTCACTTTCAGGATAAGCCTTCTCTTATCTGCAATATAAGAGCAATTACATGAATTAATATATATATGCGCAAAGATATTACTGAAATTAAATTTAATGCTAATTAACTTCGTGGAATATATACTTAAAAATACTCACTTTTTAGTAATACATTATAATCATGTAGGTATTGTATATATTTACATATAATTATATATATACTTAAAATGTATTATATATATAAAATAAATATTATAAAGTAAAATTATACTATTTTTAATATTACATACAAACCAGTTTGTGCATAAAAGTTTAAATACATTATACATATAAGTAAATAAATATATCAGTATATACTCGAATAATACAAGCAAACATACTAGATCTTAATATAATCGATAGTAATTTATATTACGTAACCAAACAGTATAGTAAACTATTTCTTTCATATTTCTTTTAACATTTGTATATTGACGAAAGCATATTTTAATATCAATCAGTGTTGACTGTATATCGAGGATAACGTGATTTGTTTAAATTTTACTATTGTAAATAATACTATATTATGTATAATAATATAAACTATATAAAGATATAGCATATATATACTTCGTTTTCTGCGGTTGTATACTACACAACACATATTACCTCTATAAACTATTTCATGTGCAATAAACTATCCTGTTCCATATCATTATATATTATTCAATATTATCTGTTGTGTATTCTATTCACATGGATATTTGATAAAATATCTGTGACGGCTTGGAAGTTTTCATGTTAGCTAAGCTGATCATACAATCTGAGAGAAAGAGAAACTGTTTACATAAGCAATTTATGTAATATACATATTGATTCACTTCATTGATATTAAGGACAAGTATATATTACTAGAAACGTTGTGCTTTTATTATCTTTACGGCGCGTCACACTAGGTAGAACTTGGGAGAGTGTCTTTTGGATAGGACGAAGATATTAGATAGTGATGAGGTGCCGAAACAAAGAAAGTTCCAGATGACTTTTTATGTAAAATGATAAAACTAGAAATAATAAATTACTTTAACGTATTTTAAATAAATTTAAATATAAAAATATAATGCAATTGGAAGTAAAACTAGAGTTTATGTTACCACCACGAAATGAAATGAACTTAACACTATAAAATGACAGCTCATCTGCAATATTCGTAAAAACAGTGTGAACATTTACAATTAGTTAAAACTAGGGAGAAACATACCCAGGAAAAATAACAGTGCAAATGTACACTGAATTCCATGATATAGGCTGTGGAGGTGATAACGTGGTCAGTAAAATCTACCTTTGTTTCTTATATTTTGTTAATGATGATCTGTTACACAATATAAAATAATATGTTTGAATGTAAACTAGACAACCGATGACTCTATTAAAAATTGATAAGAATAAAGACTTGGTTTTCACGTCAGTAATATGGGCATTTATAAGACAGAATTTATTTATAGCATTTGGCAAAATTATTTATATTTATTGAGATGGAAAAAAAGTATTGGTCACTTTTTGATAATGAAATAATAAAACCACACGTAAAATAAAAACATGTTTATTAAAAATCCCGAGCTTTTGAACTTATCTAAAGTTCATAATCATGGGTACGGAATAAAATAACAGAAAGACACATTATATATGAGAAAATAAGAACAAGTGAATACAACTCACAAAAGTCAAAGTACAGAAAGGGAGACATGTACATAAAATTAAGGAAAAAAGTTATTTAATCGAGCCAATAATTAATTTGCTAGTAGAAATGTCAAGAGGATAATAATATCTGATTTCAATAATGCGTCAATTATACATCATTGCAGTGATGCTAAAACTCGTAAAATAATAGAATCGGCTTTTATTAGTATTAATAAGAACACCGCTCTTAATCTTAATTGAGGCTATTATCCTCTTTATGTACATGTCTCCCTTTCTGTACTTTGACTTTTGTGAGTTGTATTCACTTGTTTTTTATTTTCTCATATATAATGTGTCTTTCTATTATTTTATTCTGTATCCATGATTATGAACTTTAGATAAGTTTGAAAGCTCGGGATTCTTAATAAACTTTATTTTATTTTACGTGTGGTTTTATTATTTCATTTTATTTATATTTATTGTTTGACTTCAACCATACACCATATAATTAAAACATGTGAAATTTTTTTATAAATTAATTTTTAACATTTAGGCATAACACAGAAAAAGACAAAAACAAATTGACAGTTTTTTGTTATTTTATTATATTCTATGAATTAAAACCTCAAATTTTAAGTACTTCTCTAACAATTTCAGAGCTGTAGTAATCGTTTACAACCTGCCAGGCTGGGAGACCGATGAACTTGTGCTAAGCCGAGACACACTGGTGGGCATTTTCAACGGATCAATCAATTGGTGGAATGACACCCATATTGTTGCTATTAATAATTTCTACAACAATAAGCTGGGCAGAAATCGAACCCTGCCCTCAGAGCCAATTTACCCTGTGGCTCGGATGGACAAAAGCGGAACTACCCAAGTCTTTACAGAGGCTCTCTCAGCCTTCAGTTTGGACTGGAAGACACGATTCAGCTTCTTTGACGAGGGCTTGGACTCCAATGAAGACAAGTCAATCCATTGGGGGGCCGGTGTCATTCGCTACTTCGGTTATCGGAGCTGCGGGGTGGCTGGTTTGGTTCGAGGAGTTCCCCACTCTATTGGTTACATTAGTTTGGAAGAGGCCAAACTTCTTGGACTTAAAAAGGCACGCTTAATCAACAAAGCGGGTAATACTACTTCCCCAACAACCGAGGCAATTCACGTCGCGATGGATAGTTTTTCTGACTCGTTTGACAGTCGGTTTGTTTCAACGTTGGTGGATTCTGCAGCCCCTGATGCCTATCCTTTCGCCTTCTACACCTACATACTTATCTATCTGAAGAGCTATCCTGTTTGTAATCGTATGATTGAGCTGTATCGGTATATTGAATGGTTCCTGACCGAGGAACAGGCAAAACAGGATGTAATCAGCTCCAATATGGTTCCGCTGTCGAACCAGGTTACACAAATGGTCAGGAGAGTTATTCTGAGGAATATGTTCTGTAAGAATGAACAGAATGTGTCTGAGTTGGTTGCAGAACAAAAACACTTAGAGAGTATAATTAAGGATCCGTGGCTAACTTTAAAGGTATAGTATACTTTTAAAGCATTTCACTGATTTATAGTTTTAGAGAATTAATAAAATGCATCAGTAATATTTTTAAATATTCTGGAAAAAAATCTTTATTTTTTTCAATGTTACATAAATTTAAGAAATATAATATATGCATGTTGACTTTAAAACTTTTAAACACATTAATTTGTCAAATTATGTAAAAAAATATGTTAGTGATACATATATGCACTGTTATTATTAAAACTGCAATGCACGAAACATTACAGACTCTGAGTTGTACATTTATACATTGTTGAACATACAATCTTATCTATGTCTAATGCCTCGTTTAACCATATACTTTAAATGAATAAGATAGACATATCATAGTCGGGAATTTCCTTTAGTTTCTCTTTCGGCGTTGCGTTTGTCTGGGTTGCAGAAAGCTCTGAGTTACAAATATATTTACAGATTTTTGTTCTATAAATTGTGCTATTATACTGGTTGATGTTTTTAAATTTAACAGTAAGAGTCTATACCTTATTATAAATAAGCGTTTATATAATTATAAAAAGATTATGACACATATTCTTATAATAAATTAAAATACGTAAAATCATATAATTTTGAAAAATAACATTGCATTTCTGTAAGAATGAAAATAATTGTTTTCTTATATACTTTATAACAAAATTCATGACCCCGGATTGACTCCAACCAGAGGGTTTTATAGCCCAACACGTTAACCGATTGTGCCACAGAGAGGTGTGCATTTGAATAACCACAACTTACAGTCTAATATAGAAAACTAGAAAAAAGCACATTAAAAGTTGTGCACTGTTTGTAGACTTTGAATGAATTCCTAATATACAGTATATAACATTATTTGCACATAACTAAGTAAATGAATTTTATGTTCAATGTATATTTACATTATATTTAATACACTGATTATTTATTAATAAAATTATTTAAAGTTTCTAATGGTCTAGAATAACGTAAATTTTTTCTAAATCAAGTGTTTCTCAAGATACACACATCTACATTTAATTAGTCAATATAAAAATTAGCCAATCTTAAACATAAAACAATTACCTTAGTTATCGTTTTAAATTATCAAAAATACTTTTAATGCTATTTAATTATATACTACTATTACATTTTTATGATTGTTTACAGCATAGAGATGGTAAACTCCTTCCTCTATGATTTACAGATGTCTAAACCTATATCGCATTATTGTTGTGTTTTATTATTAATAGGTTAAATAAACATAAAAATGTAAAACATTTTTTTAAATAACGATAACTTTCGAACTTATCGACAATGCAGAATGTAGTTTTTGCCAAACAGACATTTTAGTTGACTGATTGTTTTAGAATTCCCTGATAACGCTTTCTTCATATACTCGTACATCGGAGCATCGTGCGCAGTCTATAGTTGTTCTATTTAAATAACTGATTGATAAATAAGCTGAAATGTCGTTTTTACGCATATAAAAGTCTATATATCTCGCTTATTGATCTTGCTACATGTCCGATAAACAGAGTTTTGCCTCATTAAAAAAGTAACTGTATCAAATATTGGACTTTTCAATTAAATTTCAGTTTTAATTTCCTTTCCACTTGCAATTTTTTTTTTTTATGAAAGCTGTTTCACATAAAATACTAAGTAATTATAACAAATAAATATAGCTATGCTTTATTCCTATTTATGTGTACGGTTTTTTTATCGATGTAATATAATATAAATTTTATCATTTCATGCGCAAGAAATGGTGTGCTACGCTGCCCTCAGTGTCTTTCCTGACACACTGTCTCATCAGTAAATGAAGTTGTAAATCAGTTTATTTTTATCAGTCCATATTATCTGCGTCGATATTGACAAAGTATAACTATTAACCAAGTGATACACTCTCACATTAGTGTTTTAAAAACCTTATAAATCATATTTTTAAACTATACAATGACATATTAAATTGACGAACCTAATGCAATCATGACCGTTCTAGTGCAACATCATTCTATTACTAAATTCAATTTTATTTGAAACTTAGTAAATGTTCAAAAATCAAGATACATAGACTACATTGCTTTTTACTTATAAGTAGATTTGTATAACTAAATATTTATTAGTTTTAATTACAATACTTTTTATCATGCTTTATTTGTTTGCTTCTTTATCTGTTGCCATTCTTGCAGTAATATAATACTATTATTTGAAATATATATACCGTTGTACTATCCTACTATGTAGTACTATTTGTTTTAATCAAAGCAATAATAATAGGACCGCTTTCCTTTATTTAATTTTTAGATTGTCCTGGGAGTGTCCTTAGCGCTTCTTGGCATTGTTCTCATAGGCAGTGTGAGTATCTTACTCTATCGTCAGCAGCGAGACTTCATCAGGAACGCTTGGAAGATCCTCCCCCATGAACTCACGGAATCCACCTCGACATCCTCACGATCTCTCTTCGACCACATGTCGTCGACTAACTCAAAAGTCCAAATGTGGAAGTACCACAATATGGAAGTCACCCTCCAGCCGACGCAATTTGGAAGCGTCAACGCCTTTTATATCCGGAGTCGTCACTTCCTTCTCAGCATTCGACAACTGCAACACCTCAATGTAGAGCGATTTTTTGGACTGACTGAGATCAATTCGCTTTATTATTCAGTTGTTGATTGGTGTTCAAAAGGCAGTCTTTTCGAAGTCATAAAAAATATTAATCTAGAAGAGCCGGTAAAGTTTTCACTGGCAACGGATATTTGTGTTGGAATGGAGTTCTTGCACAGCCACGGAATTGTACACTCTCTTCTGACATCACATGCATGTCGAATCGATTATCGATGGAATGTCAAGATTGGCGATTGGCATATTTCTACAATCTCACTGAGCGAACAGGCTCAGAAGACAGTGAAGAAGACGTACCTTGCTGGATATCGTAACAACGCCATTTCCCCAACAACCCTTACAACAACAGCGGTGGCAGCGGTAGGTGCCGGTGAAAACGGTTTAGGTATGCCAATTCCAAAGGCAACGTTGTGGAGTGCTCACGAGGTGATGGATAAGCAGGTCAACTGCATTGCCAAGTCAACGGATGTTTATAGCTTCGGGATCATCTTGACGGAGATTTGGAATAGAGAGCCGCCATTCTGTGAGTTCAAGTCGATTATCTCGAAGACGGAGCTATTTGAGGGCTTGAGAAATGGGACGATATCACCGTTGCCTGCACCAACCATGTCAAATGAAGTAAGATTTCAAGTAAAAACATGTTAGAACATATATTTATCAGTATTTCTATTATTTTTATGAAAATGAAATATAGGGTGTTACGGCCCTATTGTTATTTTACTTTAAAGGCCTATCCATTTATCGGATTCTAAGATTCACTATAAAGGAAGTATTAATTTTTCTAAAAGGATTAACATATATCTGACATATTATGCAGTATTAAAAATTATATTATATTTTTGTATTGTAGCTATTTTTAAAAATTATCTGTCATTTCATAATTTGTATATATAGATGTCATAGGAATAACTTCCACTTAATAGAACCCCTATCATGTCAAGTTAAAACCAATGAAGTGTTATAAATATAATTACCAAATCTTGCTGGGTTTATTCAATGTGTATTCCTCCTCAGCTTAACATTGGTAAAATTCTGGAAGTAATTATATTAATGAAAATTTCAGATTTTTTAGAGATGTTTTTAAACTAGTTTTTAAATTTAAATTATTATTGCGAAATTTTATTATATTTTATTAAAAAAAGAATTAAATTAAATTTAACTAAAGCCTTAAAATTTAATCACTGTCGTGCGTATTTAGTGCAATATTTGTGTAAATATTTTAGCGTTAATACACAAAAATGATATTGTTCTTTAATTTAAAAAGTTGCATTTTCTCCTAAATATATCTAATTTTCTATCATACTATAAATTTTAAAGTAAACGAATAATAAATAAACCTTTCAGCAATTTAACCCAGGTTCCTTCCATGTTAGTATCACTGTTAGGCGTCACTGGAATGAATCATCGACTTTCGGTTAAACTTGTTGATATAAGCATGCAGATTTTCTAATCAACGCAATGTTCCAGTTTATGCCCAAGATGACAGGTTAAATTGTGCTACGGTAGTTTACAAACTTGGAAGAGAACTCGAGAATAACTTACATTTCAGAGTGCGTACAATGTATTTGTAGGAAGAACTCGAGAAGGACTGCAGCTGTGTGTGTGTGTGTGATCGCTGGGGCATCCCGCCGGAAATCCCGTCATGCAAACGCCATCACTGTCTCTGGATTATCCATAAGGACGGACAGTGTAGGGAAGAGTCCCTAAAAAAGTCTGCTTCTGATCTGTATCGTGCTCGAGCACCTCTGCAGCTAGTGCCCCAGGGTCTGAGGCTCCTCCCCGCATTTGGGACACAGGGGGTCAAAGACGGGCTCTATGATTGCCCTATAGGCCACCAATGCTCTGCAGTAACCACTGCGCAGCTGGGCAAGGAGAACGCTGTCTTTTGATTGCTAGCTTGGCTAGGGTACTTGTGACTGCCATAGGCCACTGCAGTCCAAGCGTGGATGGTCGGAGCATCTTTAACTTTCCTGAAAATGAGGGACTTGGCAGTTTTGAAGATGATAGTCGGGTCCTGAACGGTGTCCTCTAATGCCGCTAACTTTGCCTCGTGGTCAGCCGCTTCGTTACCTGATAAACTACAATGGCCGGGGACCCATTGGATGTCGGGGATCCGGGTGGTATTCTGGATGGACTGGCGGGTCTCGAGCAGTTCTCTAGAGGACACGTTACTGATGTTGTTGTTGTTGTAGTTACTATGTACGATTTACTTGGGTTTTGAAGGACATCCAGAGATTTCTGGAGCCATTAGGGTTAGAAGTGAGGTCTGAGAGATTGGTTATGAAATTGTGCAATCTGATTCTCGTAAGATTTGGACAGCGAAAGAGGACGTGTTCGAGGTCTTCATTCTACTCTTTACATAGACGGCAGTAGTTGGCTTCGGCTAGGCCGATTTTATGGCGATGAGCGAGCAGTTCTATAGAGTGGCCCGTTCTGAACCTACGGAAACTAATGATTTCGCACTTGGGGGTGTTCTTTTCCCAGTCATCATTACAAGCTTTCTCACCATTAGTATTTCTTGATATGTTGTGAGTGATGTATTGCTGGCCTTTGAACTCTTGTTGTATACGAGCTTTCGCCAAATCTAGTAACCATCCTTTATCTTCTTGGGTAAGCTTGCTTCCTTTTTCTGCCTCTTCATCAGCCAGTTCGTTCCCTATGGCATCACAATGACTAGGAATCCAGGTGAGTGTGATGTTTTTTCTTAGATGGAGTAGGCTGGTTATAGAGTCAGAAATTTCGGTCATGATGGGATTATCAGTGTTGAATTTTATAGTCTCGAAACTCTTGAGGGACGACTGGCTATCGGACGCTATATGGACAGTATTCCAGTTAATATTCGACTTCAGCCATTTGAATGCTTCGTTAAGAGCCACCATTTTGGTTTGATAAGAGGAGCAGTATTTACCCGCTGCCAGATTGAATTTATGGATAATGTGGGGATCTTCAAAAGCTCCTGAAATGATGATGATGCCTGCACCTCCGTTTAGACGGCTTTCTTCAGCCGACCCATCTGTGTAGACAACGAGATCAAAGCTATTGTTATTACTGAGTAGGTTGGAGGTGAGTTCATGATTTTTGACTTTGTCTAACAACTTGGTGTCTTGAATTTCAATCTTAAGTCCATCTCTGGTAGGTACTCCATGGTTTTATTAGTGGAGGCGTTTTCCACTTTTGCTTTTTACCATTGGAAACTTTGTTCCAATATTGTTCAGAGAAATGGCGCCATTCAGTTTTATTGAGTCTTCTTTTGATCTTAATATTGATTAATTGATTGAGAGGGTTGTCTTCCTTCTTGTCTGGTAGCTTTCTCATATAGGATTACTGCGCTGCAGTAGCTCTTTCTTCGAGAGGTTGGACGTTTGCTTCAGCCATGACTGCTTCGGATGGTGTACTCTTTAAAAGGCCAGTGATGCATCTCGATGCTTTTAGTTGTAACTTCTCTAACTTGGAGAGCTGAGTTTTTGATAGCCAGGCGGGAGAACCATATTCTACACTCTAAACCAAACTTTGTAATTTAAAGGATTAACTCTGTAAATATACTGTAAATATTTGTGAATTCAGAAGATTTACAGAATGAGACTGTAAATATGGAAATTTTTATATTTACAGAATGCAAATTATGTTAATTTACAGACTATACATATAAAACTCTGTAAATTTACAGATTGTCATC
>JAYRBW010059935.1:0-10796 GCA_036023295.1 Invenusta paracnida | reverse complement strand
TTTTGTTTACGGAAAACAGTAGACTTAAACACCAGAATAAAATAAAATACTCTAATCTTTTAAGCAGTAATTAAATATGCTAAAGTGCAAAATCGCCTATATTTTTACTTATATAAATAAATAAATTAAATTAGTAATTATAGTACAACAATTGTCCAAAGTATGCCTTATACCAGGTACAACTTGTCCAAGGTATGACTTGTCCCAGGTACGACTTGTCCCAGATTCATTTTAAGTAGACTTACAATTTCAATTTGACTGAGTCTGGACCCTGGTACCCAACATGTGGGATGATTGTGTTGAATTTTATAATATGATTAGGATGATGTTATTCTCTTTCAAGATGAAAGAATAATTAAAATGTGTTCATCAATTTAACAATTTTATTGATATTATTTGGTTTTTTACAAGGACTACAGACTACAGTACAAGTTAAAGTATATAGACTATGTCTATACATACTATAGTACAGTGTGATTTAGGCTTGGGGGAGGGGGGGTGGGCTGACTTATAATTAGGCATGCCATCAACTAATCTCAAAAGCAGGTGTGCTGCTAGGGTTTTCCAAAGGTAGTTGTTTTAATACAAAAGGGTGCAGTTTAAAAATCTAACCCCTCCCCTCTGGCAGCACACTTGAAAAGGAATTAGTTAGAAAGCATATGCATACAAATTTTTGGTGAGCAAAGCAAGCACTATGCCTAAGACTATGTTAGGTCTATACTTTTAAGATTAAAATACTCTTACTCTATCCTTGACTTTTATTCTTGCACAACAAAGAATATCTTAATGGATAGATAGTTTCAAATCTAAGAGCTTGAATTTCAAACCATTCATAATATGAATTCATATTTTATAATTATAATTAAAAAAAAGAGTAACATGAAATGTTATGGAACACTTACAATATGGCTAAGATCTGCATCTGTAATGTTTACTTTTAAATTAATATATGATAATTAATTAATTTTTAGTCAAAAGTTTTAGGTAATCTTGAAGATTCCCACATTAAACTTTTTTTCGCGCTTTTTATTTTAATAAACTGCAATTTAATAAAATATTCATTATTTTAATTATTTTTAATGTTTTTATATATACCTATACATATATGTTATATACCTATATTTACAATGAAAAATTGGTGGCCTCTTGCGGCCACAACCACACTATGATTATCAAGAATCTCCACATTTATTAGACATATTATTATTTGTATTTAAAATAATGCTGTCTAATAATTGATGAGATTTTTGATAATCGTGGTGTGGTTGCGGCCGCCAGCTTTTAATAATATATATGTATATTTAATGTATATATATTTACATATCTATATGTACATATATGTATATATAAAATACATTAAAAATAATTAAAATAAATGAATATTTTATTAAATTGCGGGTTATTACAATAAAAAGCGCAAAAAATAATTTAATGCCAGAATCTTCAAGATTACCAAGTTTTATATCTCAGAATATCTCTATCCTATCTAGTAAAAATGGGAAAGCACTTAAAATTTTCAAGTAAAAAATGTATTTGTTGCACTCATTGTTACAAAATTGAAATATTGGACAGTCAATATATTATAAAAATGGCATTTTGAATATGTACTTATAAAACAATAAGTACCACATAATATGCTTATAATTTTATTCAATTAAAAAAGATACAAATTTGGCTGATGAGCTCTAAATTGGTTGATTAGTTTTGAACTAGTCTGCTATTTGAGATAAATAATAATTATATTACATCTCAATTGAATATATATTTCTGTTGTAAATTATAAAAATGACATATTTATTATGAAGCAATTTATTAAGATAATGTGTTTATGATTAAAATCTAATTTCAAATGTCATAGAGGAAAATTCAAAATTCAAAAATCATAAATAATTAATCTTATATAAATTAGTCGTATTTTAAAAATTTACCAAATTATTATACCTAAGTTATATTAAAGGATAAATAAGACTTGAATTTAGTAGTTTATACAAACATATTTTATAAAATTATAAATTAATAATTTCAATGATGATATACTGTAAATAATAAATGTTTATATATATGTAAGTACAATTTTCAGTAGACCAAACATGTAATAACTTTTGGCCATGTTACCTTTGCCAATGTTATACTGTTAATACAATTACACTTTTGTCAGTCAATTTTCATGTCCTTTTCATAGATTAGCAATCTAAACTTTTGTAATGTTAGTTCATTAATGATTGAAGTCATGGCAAATTCAAAGCATTTGATTGGCTACTGGTTTTGAACTTTATTTTGAATAAATTGTAATAAAATTTGTTAGTAATAAGATTCAGGTTCAAAACCAGTAGCCAATCAGATGCTTCTAATTTGCCTTGACTTCAATCTTTCAAAAGTTTAGATTGTCTATCTAGGTGTGTGTATGTAGAATACAATATCTATGGTTGTTACCGTTAACCAAGAAAGATTCAAAATTTGTTGACAAATGCTAAATTAGTTGTTCCAGTTTAGAACAAGACATGTTTGGAGTTAAATAATTATTAAAAATATTTTTTTCAGAATGTAAAATATTATTTCATTAGTACTATTTTACAATTTTGTTGTTATTGATTTTATTAATGTAATTTTTTATAAAGAATGTAAAGCAATTTAATAGTATCAAATTGATTGGAGTTTTGAACTTTAAAAGTTCAATACTTCTCAGCTCAGTTCAGAACTGGACTACTTAACAGGAAAACAGCCCATTTCAGAACTGGTTGTGTTCTTAATTGGTTACCAACAATAATAATATATATAGTTAGCAGTAGACACAGCAATAATTTTACAAATAGGGTGGGCAAACATGTTTGACACTGGTGTATATACATAAAAAAGTAATATACATATATAAAATTGATGGGATTGTTTATATGTATAATAAAATATGTACAAGGTGCTTTTACTCACTATATCATTATATTGAGAACCTAAAGAGATAGAAGGACCATGTAAGCAAATAAATCAGCTAACCATTGAAAACTATATAGCTATGAAGATTATATGAAAGCAGCCATTAGTAGCACTATAAATAACATTTTAATGAATTAACATACAACTGGTTTCAAACATAGTATTGATATAAATAAAAATTATATTTAATTACTCTGAATAAATAAATATGTAATCATAGTCATATTTACAGACAGTATTCAACACAGATGTTTGTTTTACTTTATTTATTTTTAACAACAAAAGCACCAAATAGGAATAGAGGTGCAAGTTTATATGTGTAATAGAGAATTGCAGGTAATGATAATGTTTAAAGTTTTGTAGTGTTATAGTTAATATAATATAGAAAAGGGAAGAAAGGAGAAATATGATTTCATCTGGTAATAACCAAAATTGTTGTGTTAGGAACAAGAATTTCTAAATTTAGTAGTTCTTATCAGTGGTTAGATGATATGATTTGAGTGCTGAGAGGACCTTTTGACAATTTCATGTGGGGTGTGGGTGTTAGTCTTTTTTGCTGCTAGGAATAGCTTGATAGTGACTTTATCTCTTCTGTCTGAGGGGAAGAAGAGATATTGGTCTGAGTTTATTAAGGTCAGGAGGTTGCGTTTTTGGTATTGATCTAATGTGTGAGAGTTTCCATTTTTCTGGAAGATTCTTTCGGATTTTGATAGGTTAAAAAAGTTGTCAACAAAATGACAACCATTTGAAGAAATAAGTTAATGATAATAAATAAATATCCTTTATAAATTATTAATTAATAGTTAGCATATGCTTCATTTTTTTAAATATTATATTTTGAATGCAATTGAAAAATACCCTATATTTTAGATTGCAATTCTATGGTTCAATATTAATAAAACCAGGAATCTATTGTGCTTTTATAAAATAAAAATATGTTAATATCTTTTTATCCAGTATTTATATGTGGATTATCACCTTTTTTATTATATAAATATTTAGTTATATTTATATAGCTAAATTTCACTTAATTGTGTTTTGAAAAGTTATTCATTATATTAAAAATGTCATGCTGGTCAAAGCTAAATTTTAAAATAAGCAAACATTTGTTTAAACTATATTTTTCTATGTAGTTGATATTTATTGTTCTAATTATTACTTGATTAGATAAATTTGATTTATTTTGGTGGATTATTATTAGTGTAAATTTATTTAATTTTTATTTATCCTTCATAGCTATGCCTGGAGAAAGAAATGTGTTGGGAGGCTCACTCCAAGCTTGTTGTTATCAGCCAATGACAGGCTACTATCGAGATGGATATTGTCGCATTGGGGATTCAGACTATGGTGTCCATGCTGTCTGTGCACAAGTGCGTTTTGTGAATACAGCTATTTTTATGTAATAGTTTTAATAATATAATTAATGCAATTGGGAGATATTATTATGCAATTCATATTTTTTTCACATTTACTATTGATTAAACATTATTTTAAACAATTGACAATATATCTATAAAACAGGCAAATCGAACTACAATCTCCTTATAAATTAATACACTACCCCTGCAATATATGTATGTACATATAATACATTAATATATCCATTTCAAATTTTATTCAAATTAATATATGAATAGTTATTGTTTTGGTTACTATTTTATATTTATGTACAAGGTTAATAGTTGAGGACTTAGCACGACTTGTGGCACCAAACTAAATGATCATGATATATAAAGACAAAAAGTACCCCTTTTACTTACTAAATTTTAAAGCAATACATCTATTCATTGAATTAAACAACCACTATGTGTACAGTAACCATTTTACATATTTTTAAATTGCCATAGATTTAATCGTTTAATAAGTTAGATATTTTAACATAAGAGTTCAAGGTTGTTGAAGTCTCTCATTGTACTGTAAATTTGAGATTTACTGTTTTAGATGTATTCTCGATATTATATGGACACAAAAAGTTATAAATGTGGTAGTCAGATAAAAAATCAAGAAACTGATCTGTATAAGAGAATATGCCAAAGGAAGTCGCAATGGTTTGGGAATGTTACTAGAAAGACAGATATCCTGGAACATCAGGAAGCAGAGAATAAAAACATACCTAAACGAAACTGGTTTACTGACATAGAATCGTAGACACAGAAGACAATAATGTGTAAGGTATGTGAGAGATATGAACGAAAATAGGGGACGAGTGAGATTATCAAAGTTATCCAACAGCCAAAGAATTACTGCTTCTGGATTGATCTGACATTTTAATAATATTTTTCAATTCTTGCTAACTATTTTTTTATTAAATCTTATTGATTTCAAATGTATTTTTTTTTCTTACAAGTTAATAATTTTAATGCTGATCTGTTCAACAAAATATCTCAAATTAAAATTCCATAATCAGTACATGAACAACTAATAATATTGAAAACTTATAAATCAGTTTATATTCTTATAATAATACAAATATCTTTATTGAATCTCCTTAAGCTAAGATTTTAAACATTATTAACTTTTACATTAATATATATATTTTTAATAGATAATTTTAATGTAAAAAATTCAATAACCATCTACTTCGAGGTGTAAAAAACTTATTGGCGCTTAGTTACCTATAAATATGAATTAACAACAATATGAAATAGTTTAGTTGCTATTATGTACCTACATACTAATATAAGTAGTACATTACTATTTTCTAACATTTTCAGACATTTTTCTTCCTGTATGTATGGTTTTCTGTTACGTGTGACAGTGATATGCATAATTTATGATTAATTAGGTTGAATGATTTTTAATATCTTTAAAATTATTCTTAAAGTAATATAAAAAGATTATTTACCGATACCAAACATATATTGGTCCATATTTTAAGTTTACTAAATTATTCTTAAAATATACGCATGTAACACATTCTAGACTAAATAAAAATAGATTCTTCCTAATTAAAATAATACATATTTTCATATATGTACCTACATTAATCCAAAATTTCAATTAAACATGTTTCCAATGCAAAAATATTTTTTTAACTTTGCTCGGATTATTTCGCTTTAAAAATGAAATACAGCTACGTTATACAAAATAAACTACCTATATTTTTATTGAGTTAGTTTTTATCTGAGATATACTGATATTAAAAATTAAATATAAAATATAAAATTATTACCCAACAAAATGAAAAGTTTTATTTTACTCATTAATACCTGAAAGGTTCCTTGATTCTCCAGATGACCGAGGAATTCCTCAACTTCTCTCGCTCCCGAGGAAACGACCTATCAACTCCGCATCCGCCATCATTTCCAGGACTACGACCCGGCGATCGTTGGTGTCTGTGCGCCTCGAGATGGAAGGAAGCCATGGATGCCGGAGTGGCACCAATGATTCTCCTTCAGGTGAGTCATAAGCTACTACACAAATATCCAAGAGTGTAACAAACGTATTGAGAATAACACTCCCTATTTGTAGAATAATCAGAGTCATTTAATTATGCCCTAACCCACCATTTTGATAGTTTCTTCTGTTATATACTCTTATAAATTATTCCATGGTTAATTTAACCTTTTATTTTCTACTTATTTATCATTCATATTTATTATGCATAGTTTATGTCACCTTTTATTTTCTACTTATTTATAATTCTTAAAAAATAACTATGTATATTTACGTTGAAATTAAAAACTTCCAACTATTATCATTAATACTATTTTGATAGTAATTAAAAATACAGTTAAAGATGCCAGAGAGTATCTTGCTGACTAATCTTAAAATATAATATTTTGTCTTCTGCTTTAATCAGGTTTGATTCTTTTTATAAAATTGAGTAATTATTCCTCTAATACAAATTAATTGGATGTTTTCATATCGTTTTAAATTTCAAGACATTTTTTAACATCTTTAAATCTTTAGATACAATTTTATTCTGTCAACAAATATTTGTGAATTTCGAGAGGTCTTTATCATTTATATTTATAGGTTTGTTCACGAAACATGTAATACTTGTTGCAAAAATAATGAAATAACTTCTGCGCTTCTTTCAATATAACTGTCCCTATAAATTATCAATTTTTTGTTTATTAAAGAGAAAAAAAATGTTCAATTATATAAAAAATTGATTAGTCATCGATTATATTTATACTGGTTTAATCACTCAGGTACTTTATTATTAATTCTTACTAATAAAATATACTGACTTTTCTACCTTTGTACCTAAAGCTTTTAGTGGTTTTAACTATTTCATCACTTATTTTTTTGGCAAGTATTATGTATATTTTTAAATTAAAGTTCATTTTATTTTTTAGAATCTTAATTATATATTGAGGCATAATATTTTATTTAACAGTGTAATTACAGTGGTAATCATCAGTGTAATTACATGGTAAACATATGTTTAATATATATGTATATATATATTATATACATACTTTAAGTGTTATTTTTCGATGCATACTAAATTGTTCCTTTCAAAAATACCTTACATCGTACTATTTTATGTTTCATTTCTTCTCATGTTTTAGTCCACACACGAGTCGATGCTTGAATTTGTATCGCTAGATGAGTTGAAACAACACGCTCTCGATTGGGATCTAGAAAACAATAGACTACGTGAACTATGCAATGGCATGAATGGCCATCATTGATTTGGGTCCAAACTGTTTTCCAGCTAAATGTCACTGATTTGTTTTTATCGTATTATATTTTACTATTAATTCCAAAAGTTATTAAGTTTGTCATTTTGCGAAGAGTCAATAATTGTGAATGTTTAAAATATTTTAAAAATAAGATTTACTTTATCTTTTCAGATTTTCAAAATATTTACTACTATACCATTATTTTTGTCAGTCATTGTAGTATGCAATCGTTTTGTATGTTGTTTATACATAGAAGTATGCCATTCTATATTCATAAAAATGCAAGTATAATTTAATATGTAAATGGTAGAATTTTGTTTTATTTGCTTTATATAACAAAGACATTTATATTGATAAATTAGTTGTGATCACTTTGAATTGATATATATATATATATTTAAGGGTTACATACTAACCATTTTACAGAAATAGTAATTGCAAATTCTTGCATATAGGTCTTATTCTAAAAGTAGGACCATATATTACAGTACAGTCACAAAAATGTTACGGGCATTAATTCCAGAATATATTCAGTGTATCTAAAATATTTATTGTGTTATAATGCAATCTGTTATATATTTTTAACTAACACATTATTTTTTAAATAGTAAAATATTAATTTCAATATTTTGTTTGATAAAAATCTTCATTTTTCGAACAATTATTTAGCAACCTCAACATTTTTGTGACATTGGATTAAATATCTAATATCTTTGATAAATTTTAACTAATATATCGTATACTTCTACAACTTTTTATGTGTAGATTACAGTTATTAAAATTTAAAATTGCTATTATTGAACTAATTAATGTAAACGTTAGATCATCGTTTTAAATCTTGTATTTTTTGCCTTAATAATTAAGTTGATAGTTTTTTTAATTTGTAGAAAAACTAAACTGACTATTACAATAATTTGAGATTATAGTATGTTAGAATATATTATTTGAAACACTAATATGTTAAAAACATATTAGCTTAAAATGGAGTTGAAATTATCTATATGACAATGTAGATAAAACCTAGAATATGATTAGTTTTCATGTAATGATTTTGACTAAAATTGGTTCCACTTTTAGAAAAACACCTATATGCCAACTAAACACATTATCCTAAATGATGGTCTTGGCTATTTTTGACTACTACAAAATATTGAGAAGGAAGAATAAATACAAAAAAAATACATTTTTTAAAGAAATAGTGTTGTGCGATCATTTTAGATTGATTTTTGTATAATGCTTAATATTAAACAAAACATTTACTTAAATGCAAGCGCTTTGTAAAATATGTAAGATTATACAGAATGCCTAGCGTATACATATACTATTTAAGCAACTGCTATATATAATTTTTAATGATTCATACAAAGCGCTTGCATTTAATTAAATGTTTTGTTTAATATTAAGCACTACAAAAATCAATCTAAAATGATCGCATAACACGTATTTCTTTAAATAAATGAATGTAGATTTATTGTATTTATAATATTATGTTAAATATTATTACGCCTGTGTGTATATATAAAAATAGATATATTATATACTATAAGTAAGGTCTTATTACAAAATTATTTGCAATATATATATATATATATTGTGTAATGATTGAAAATGAATACCGATAAACCTCACACGTTCGATTTGTAATAAAATTGATGTTTCCCCACGTTTCTTCACTAAGTATTACATCATGCATTACGACTTGTTGTATCGTTATTATCATAATATGTTCAATGTTTTCTGCTTAACAAATTGCACCACCCAGAATTATTTTTTCCAGAATATTTTTGCTATCTGTGCTCTAAATACCAATTGCAAAAATGTTTTGAAATGTAAATTACAAAGCCATTAAGACGCATGACCATTTTGTCAAACCATTTTATTTCAGTCAGATAAGATGTACAAGGTATAAAAATAGTTCACTTAAAGTATGACAAATATTCCTTAAAACAAACATACATCAAACAATTTTTGTTAAAATGTACCAAATTTATAATATTTGAGTTTCAGCGAAATATATGAATATACATCTTTGTAAGGTGATACCTCTCTAATTTCCAATATTTACGGTAAGGAACAACAAAGTATGTAATAATAAAATAGTATACTGTAAATCAAAAAGTAATTTTTTGTCTGAGCGTCAAGGCTTCAATCCAAAGTTTCATTGGGTATGATTTACATTTGAAAATGTCATACTGAAGCCATGGAAATGTAACCAATTTTTTTTGTATGTCCTTTTTGACCAAGATCTTATGTGTGAATGGGCAGAAAAATGCGTGGAATGTGTATATATTATGTGAAAATGTATGTGTTTGTATATATGTATATTTTAATCTTATTAAAAAATATATAACTAATTTATATAAAATGTGTAAACTAAAACATTTTTGAAAGAGTATTGACATTGTATATAAATATATCTTACATAAAAAGTAATATGGTGATTGTGGAGTCCTTTGCTGCAAATAAATTTTTTTTAATAAATAAATAATTATTCCCAGCATTGGGAAGGGGTCCAGTAGAATTGAGAGAGGTGCTAACAGTAACTTTCCTCTCTAAAGACCTCAATGAAAGAATTAAATTTATGCTATGTTAATACAGGTTCACATAATATATATTGAAGCCTAAATCAATAAAATATACCCATCCTACTGAGCTTATCAAATGAAATTTCACATAAAGTACAGGGAGAATTTTGACTGAGGGGGTGCAGATAGCACCCCTCTCTTCTACTTTTATTCAAGCTTATAATTTAAAAAGTAAAATGTACTTAATAAAAAAATTACTCTACACTGAGGGGGACACGCGTTGTCTGCCTTATTGTGGCTATGGCATTGACGAAAAAAGCATTAATCATGATCTTATAAATCCCTTTAATCCAAATTGTATTAGTTGATTAAATTTGGATATGATGCTTTGATATACAGGGTGGTAAGAAAGTTCTGCCCAATTTTAGATATTTTCCGAAATTCACATTATAATAGATAAGAAAGTCCTGTGGCCTGATTTAAAATAACTATGCCTTAAATTTAAAATGCTGATTTAAATATCTATGATTTAAAGTCTATGATAAATCTATGAATATTCTATTAATTTTGTCTAAGTTATGCATTATTGAAAATCATTATTTTTGCTGTTCATACAATCGTGGATTTTCGCTTAACCAAAGAGCAAAGAATAGCAGCAGTTAAATTGTATTACAAGAATGAAAATGCAGCAGAAGTGAGTCGCTTG
>JAYRBW010059924.1:0-10796 GCA_036023295.1 Invenusta paracnida | reverse complement strand
TACAATTTTATAGGTGGCATAAACGGGCCAAGGTGGTGGTTAACGTTATAAAAAAAGGTAGAGCAAATAGGGTTAAAGTGCGTTAATTATAGAAACCCCGCAATCGGATGCTGGACGCATGCTTACAAAAGTGAAAAGCGGAACATTTTCCTTTTTAGATTACCAGCTCCAAAATCGATGAAATTTTATCTCGTCCCCTACATATTTCACAGAATAATTACTTGTACCACAATGAAACATTAATATTAATATGTGTATATAATATATGTGTAATCAAATGTATTACATGTGGGCTATTCTCCATATATATGAAATAAATTAACTGATTTTCAAACATACATTAAATTAGTTTATTTTTACAAGGAGATATTATTACTCAAAATATTAAGATATCTTATAATACATTTTGAAAAATAAACCAAATTAAAAATTCTTAATAAAATAGTAGTTATATCGCATATGATATGTTCGGTTTTATTTATAAATATATTGGCAGTATGTGTTATCAGTAATGTTATTTTATCAAGTTAATGTTATAATAAAGGATTAAAATATGATTATTTAAAAAATATAATAAATACTCTGTCACAAAATTATTGACAATTTATTACAGTGTTCCATAGATAGGTACTATAAACTTATATGTTATGAATAAGAAGACAATGACAAACATAAATATATAAGATTTAATATGAAATACCTTTTATAACATAACAAAATTACTAACATTAAATTATAATTCAGATACCAAATAGTATTATTTTTCTAGGTCACACACTTAACTTAAGAAACTTATTTTCAGTGTGTAAATATAAAACATACTACATATAAATTTAATATCTTTAAGAAATTAAGTACATATGGTACCATAATATAATATTAAAATGTTATTTTAGAAAAGATAATTGAACAAAGGTATAAATATAAATATATTGAAATATTAGTCTAAATGTCACACACGTAACAAGAAAATTGTCCAAATATTATCTTAAAAACAATTCAATAGAATTAAGGATTTTAAAAAGAAAGTATTTTTTGTGTTATCTAGAATAAATAGATAATTCAATGCTATCGTTTTGGTTATACATATTATATGCACAGGTCTTCAAGTACCTCTTTATTATACTGTGGGGATGTATCTTTTAAAGTCATTCGGCTTTTGGATTTATGTTTATAAAGGCAATCCAGTACGATTATAAAAGCGGGGCATTTTTCTTGTTATATTATCTGCTCATAAATTATTAAAATTTTATCTGACCTCCTTTAGTACATGTATATTGATTTACGACAGACCTTAGTTAAGAAGTTTTTATACCTGTATCGTAACATTTACACAAATATTCAACCGCATTGTATGGAAACAGTCTAAGCTAAAATCATATTTAGATTGTTTAGTAAAATGGCGGTATATTAATGGTGCTTTGTTTTTAACGCTAAAGTGTATTCTTGTTTTGCTATTGTAGAAATGGCAACATTTTTATTAACATTGCTTACAGTTAGCTAGTTTCACCTTGCTTAATATTGAATATGTTATTATGTCTTTTTGACATTTTGACATTTATTTTCATTGACTGCAAAATTGTCTCTAGATTATTTGAAATTCTTGCATTATTTGATAGTAGTATTGGTAACCGTATATATCAACATGCATTGTGAATCGTTTTGAAACACGATTCTCGGTTTATATTTTAAATTGTTTTGTATCAAATATTTCATTCGCACTATCAAAATCTGGCATGTTTTTAGTATTGATTTTTTTGGTTTAGATATAAAAAAAGAGTGAAGTAATATTGACTAATTAAAATATATTTTAACCAATAATATACATTTAATCATCTTGATATAGTTAGTGACTAAATTTTTATGCCCAATGAGTTAACTTTTGATTTTATATTTTCTTATTAGAGTGTTTATAGTACTATTGTCTATATAAAAATAAATAGTGAAACGTTTTTAAATTTATTTTGTTATTAAGTTATATTATAAGTTTACTTCAAAATTGGGACAAAAAAAGATTATTCGTTTATCAATAGTTTATCGTGTTCCTTTTAGACTGGACGAATATCCGGTATCAAGGGTCGAGAGAGTTTCGGTCAAAGCAAGTTTGGTGGTCATGAACGTTTTGACACGAGTGGACAGTATGACGCAGGTCAAGATATGTCCTTCAGTGGCGCCAAGAAAAGGAAGTTCAAGGAAGAGGAAGAAGAAGATGAGGAAGCCGAACCCACTCAGAACAAAAGGGTCAAGATCGAGGAAGAAAAGGAGGAAGAGGAGAAACCCAAGAAGCAGAAGACTCCCAAGAAACCTAAGATTGAGGAGATGGAGGCGGAGGAAGGTTGGTGTTATATTTAGAAGATTCTTTAGACATGTATTTATCTAATAGTATAAAAAGTGCCTGTGCAAATAAAATACTGTAAAGTTTATTAAAAAAATAAAACATTATAAATAGATTTACACTGGATTCCAAAGTGCGAAAATACAAATTCTCGCAGCTTAGACGCTATCAGTCGCATTCCAGAAGCCGTATTAGTGCCAGTCCTAAGATTAAAATATTGATTAGGTAGTCCGAAGTGCTAAATGTGTATTTCAGAAGGTCTGGACTAACTAGCCCCCATGCAAATTTTATTGTTTTCTTTGTGCGATTGGCTTACGCTTTTGTCGTTAAATGATGGATGCTTCTGATATGCTGTTGATAGCTTTATAGGTGTTATATGCCATATGTTAGGTACAAGCTTTGTATCATATAGCATACTGCAGTATAAAATAATAAGTACTAATCTGCTATCGATTAAATTATAAGAGTAATATTTACTTTTATGTATATTTTACAACAATTTAAAGCAATGGATTAAGCCGGATACTAACTTATTCGTTTTAATTAAACATAGAAATTATAAGTATGGAATAGATAATATTTTCTTAATAGATTATTTTGAATTTTCATCGATAAAATAATGTAAAACAAAAAGTTTTTATTTTATTTAACTTAATTTATATATAAAAACATAAAAGAATAATACCATATTATAATGTATGTTATTCATATCTAACATGACACAAGGAAGATGCATGCTAATAAGTTGTATCCTGTAAGTATTGGACATAATTATACTAGACATACAGTTTATTTGTAGATTTCTTTACGTGTTTCTATATATATATATATATATAATTTACATTTACTTTTAAAGCATATTTCTGTTTCATCTTATATGTATCAATTAAAATTTCCATAAGTTTCCATTTATTTGCTCTATGCTGTTAAATGCCTTTATTTATTAACAAACTCGTGTATAGTTTTGAAATTAGAATTATTAATACAAAATAAAGATAAATTTGGTTACACTAGTGGTGTTATAAGTAAGATATATAATTTAGTCCAGAGTTAGCACGGGTGTACAGTACATCTCAGGCAAAATTTCCACCCAGTCACCACGATGTGCTAGGTTAGTCTGCCTTCTGTAATACCAAATATCACTAGGACGCGCGTTTTTCTTGGCTGCTGGAGTCTAGACTTCTAAACTTAAACTTGTTTTAAATATCGTTGACTAAAACAGCGTTAGAAAAATAATAATCGAAGATGTTGATTAGATGATGATTGACACCTTATACAGTCCAGTAAGCTATCATTTCTGAATATCTTACAGTAAACAAAATATTCAAAATTCTTAACCATACCTTTTTTAACGTTGTATTAGGAAAAAGACCGCGATTAAAAAATTGGAATTACTATTTTTAATGCATCGATTAAACATTATTATTATAGTTTCGTAATCTTATGAAAATTAATAACTTGGTGACGTTGTACTTGTACTAGTTCACTATTCTTCTAGTTTCCATATTTTAGTGCTTAATTTATTCAAAATCACTAATTATTTTGTTTGTATTGAATACGAGTATGTAGTGTCTCTGAAGCGTTGTATTGTTAAATTAACTGTACATAACAAACAAAGTAAAAGTTGTTTATTCAAATCTTATAGGAATTTGGTTATCCTGAATTGGATGCATAAATATTGTTAAATCAATACATTTGAGTAGCTCATTAATCGCTTAACCAGAAGTAATTACCTATATTTTTGTCTAATTTAATTGTTTTCAGAACCAGCTGAAGATGTCACCGAGAGCTCAAAAAAAAAGAAAAAGAAGAAGAAGTCCAAATCGAAAGACGATGACAGCGATTGATCTTGTGTATAGATAACAGCTACTTTTACACCTTCCCATATTGGTGCAGGGTTACGTATCCGATGCCCATGTAAACATCCCACCCCTTGAAATATTGTAGTATCCACTTTTGAAATCATTGGTTTGGCATTTATTCAAAACTATTAATCAATTTAAAAATAGCAACACCTGTTGAGAGTTACCACCGTTTTTTTTCAGTACCAATGTTTAATTAGCATTGTGTATTTTTTTGTTGTAAAAAAAATTTCCATACTGAATGTGTCATTGCTATTCCATTTTATGTATTGTTTTGTTGCTAAGCGTATTATCATGTTAATAAAAATTGTAAAGTATGCAAAAAATTATAAAATGTGTATCATTTTTAATATAATAAAAGCATTATTTGTGCTTCTATTTGTCTTGCTTTTATGTTTGTTTTTGGTTGATGTTATATGTCTATTATTATGTCTACTATATCTACTTTAATTTTAAACGTTTGTCGCGCTTCACTTTTAAATTATTGATAGTATTTTTTAAAACTTTTTTTCTTTTTTTGTGACACTAACCCCTCAGCTATTTGACCTCATAATATTATAAGATGTTACAAGAAAAATTAGGCTCTTAAAAGGATTCATATCCGTTTTTAAGAAGTTGCTACTAGTACTATAAGTTTGTATAATTTTTTAGTTAAGATATCTAATTTATATCATACAAAAGTAGCAATGTTTCGGTTTGTGTGAACATCTGATTGCGTGATACATAGTTTAAAAATAATTTCCAGTGAATGAATTATTTTTACAAAATAAATTTCGTTTATTATATTTAGTTGCTTTTTATATGCTAATACTTTATTTTTCTATACTGCTTTAAATTTATTTCTATATATTCAGTGTAACGGTTTATTATTCACAAAATATTATTGTTGATATTAATTGAAAATGAGATCTTGTAAGATATCTATTTATTTTATAGTTCTTTCATTTATAAAAATTATACATTCTACTGTTCTACAGTAGTTCTACTGTTTCGTTGCTGATGATAACTTTTTCATAATATATTAGTCTGTTAATTGTACGGTTATGTAGAATTCGACGTCTAGGTACCTAGTATTAACTTTACACAAGTCAACTTCTATTAAACTAATTAATGTTATATAATGTTGCATGATTTAGATTCGGTGACTTTATAATTGTCTGAATCTTGTGAAGTTGATCGTTTTGGTGGTGCAGCCATGATTCCTGGTATATCCTGTTCAGAGTCGTCATCTTCAATTTCTTGTGAAAATCGCACACGTCTCTCTCGTCTAAAATCGTCATCGTAATCCACAACTTCTTCATCCGTTAATTTAGGGATGTCGCTCAGTCTGCGGGATAATATAGAGCCAAATCTCTTTAAAAGATAATATGAGATACTATATGTTCATCGCACATACATTTAAACTTCTGCTATATTTTGTTTATTATCTTAATAATAGTAACCGAAATATTCACAAACGATTATTTTCAATAATTTAGAAAATACTAGAAACTTTTTTATTCTATTTGACAGAATTTAATAAGAGGTGTATCTTGCGGTAGCATGCAGTATTTATTTCAAAAATGTTATCTTATTGTTTTGTTTTTCTCTGGACAAAGATCGATTGCATTTAAATGTTTATTTAAATAACACTTGCAATGACTGTTTCATCTTTAGAAAATTTGTTATTTGCTAATATTAATTTGTATTTCACCATTTTTAATATAATTCTTTAAACTTGTATTTTTAAGTAAGAACTGTATTTTAATGGTGACACCTTAGTAAAATAAAAATGCCTAATACGTTTATGCGATCAATATTTGATTAAAATTTCAGTTTACCTGATTTCAGAAATTTAGTGTTTGTACTATGTACCAGTTTTGGGACATACAAACAATTCTGTGGTTCGATATAGCCGTAAATCAAACACGCAATAGAAATATTCAACCTGAACAGCCGTAGCCGTAGGTATATAATTATAATGTAATTTTCAGATTTACAGTTATTCTATCATTTATTTTAGTTAACCAAGTTCCCACTGCATATTTGCACGTATTAGCTTAAAATTGAAACATTTTTGTGAATGTGGTAAGATATCGTTTTTTTCTGATATGATTTTAAATATTAACGATTTTACAATCGAGTTTTAAGGTATATTATACTTGTATGTGATTATATTTTATTCTGTAAGTCGTATTATTGCTAACCGGGTCCTATTAGTAGTATAAAATTTTTTATTCAAATAATTGACCCATATTTTCCAAAATATACATTTTAAATGGAGAACATATTACAATATAAGTAATAGACTTGGGTCACTCATTCACTTTTATCTTACTATGTAATTCTACTAACTAAAAAAGTTTATACCTTTTAAACATCCTTTGATAAAATTATTAATTTATGTAATAATGTACGACATTAATATATCAAGATTTCGAAGTTATTTTTAAATATGAAAACTGGTCCAACAGGATAAGCCATGAATACTAAATCAAAATTGGTATCTTTTGGTTACTTTCTAAAATCCGTTTTAATTATATTTGCTAATTCGATATTTTAAACTAGATCTGATAAATTGTGTCTACTTGATTATTTTGAAGTTTTTATGTTAACAATGGATGCTGTACAACACAATAGGCGCTTACTTAGGGAGAGGATCTGTTCGATCAATGTTCCTCTCTTGATCCTCGCGGTCCTCTCCACGCATTTCTCTCATGGCCTCGTGTGCCTGAATAGCATCCTCAAGTTCGTATCCGGCCTCCCGATAGCCCTGAGCAGCGTTTGGGCTGCCGTATTTGGATGCAGGCCTTAGTGGGTGATTCTGGATGGGTAGTGTGCACTGGGGGTGAAGGGGGGCGATGTCCCAGGGGTGAGGACGATTGCCGTGTCCCGTTTGATATCTGCCCATCGAGTAGAGGTGTCCATTATTATTTTTTAATATCAATATACTATTACTATATCAGGCCTGTGATTGTTTCTCAAATTCCTTAATTGTTTTAAGCTTCCTCAAATTTCTTATGATATTTTTTATATTTTTTGCAATGGTAAAATATCATTTTTTATGCTGTGCAATTCTATTTAAATACTTAAATCATTATAATATTCCAGCATTGTCTCTATTTAAACATATAGCTCCCAAAATGAACCTACACATTTTTCGCGCGAATTAAACTGCTTGCTCCGCTCGCTATAGGTCCGAGGGATTTCCGGATTTTTAAAATTCACTCAATCTACGCCTGATTACTATTCCTCAAATTTACACAAAATAATCCTCGTTTTTTTTTAATGGTTAATCACAGGCCTGCTATATTGATTTTGAAGGCAACAATATCGAATTTTCAGGACGTGTAGCGCCCGCACAAAATTACGATATTGTTGCCCAAAAAATCTATATATTAATATCATTGTCCTAAGCTAGATATTAATTTATAGAAAATAGCGGGTGACAATATCGAAAAAAGTTGGTATTATGTAGATAATATTATATAGCATTATATGTATAGATAAATAATTTGTTTAAATAATTTTGATTTTGAATTGTTAATAGTAATCTGAAGAAATTAAAATCTATAATTTAACATTTAGTTGGGTATTAAAGATTCTGTTGAAAAGTGAACAAGGTATGTTGAATTAAAAAAATATTCAAAATGGTAAAATATCAAGATAGGTAGCAAATTTTTAATATGAGTAACATCGTAGTCTGAAGATAGATATATTGTCCTAAGCTAATATATCAATCAGTCTATGGATTTTTCATGAATATCAACAGAGAAAACAATGCGCAGACATTTAGCTTAGGACGAAAGTTGAGGCAAAGTTTCACGTCCTCTGAATCCAAAATGATAATAAAATGAAACAACTTCCTGTTGAAGCATTTCACCATTTGTTCGATCAAAATGTCATAATTTTTATCAGATCATTTTGTTGGAAAAGTTGTACTCCGTTTAGGCTGACCTGAAGATTTAAACTTTCGGACCATCGAGATTAACATCCTGTTTACCTGGGCAAATATAATATCTCCAATTATGTTCACGTCAGTTCTATTAAGCATGAAATACCGATGAAGAGACGCTCTAATAAGATATAAGACTGGCTGGTGCATAAAATAAATTATCTTTAGTGCGTAAACAAGAGAATAGTAAAACAAATATTTTTCAAATCAGAAGATAAATTCCTTTCAATTTATCATCAGATCTTTTAGTACCCCGCTTAAATCATCTTCATTGTTTAAGTATGCAAGAAAACCACCTGATAGCTCTTCAATATATCTATCTTCAGACTCCAATGTTACCCATTCCAAAACTTGGACATTAATCCTGATATTTCACCATTTTGAATATTTTTAAAATTCAGCCTACATACTATGTGTTCACTTTTCAACAGAATCTTAAATACTTAATGTTAAATTATAGATTTTAGTTGCTTGAGATTACTATTAGCAACAATCAAAAATTAAAATTATTTTTGAACAAATTTCCTATCTATTACATAATGCCCGCTTTTTATAGGTCTAAATAAGCCTAGAACTTTTTACGGGCGCGACGCGCCTTTAAAATTCTATATTGTTTCCCTCAAAATCTATATAGTAATTGTATTCAATAACCAAGATTGAAGGAAGAGCTATCAGATTGAGGTGGTTTTCTTGCATATTTGAACAATGAAGATGATTTAACTGAGGTACCATAAGATTGAAAATGAAGATATCCCACATTCATCAATAAGGTGAAAAACGATGAAAATTTCGAGCGATATTCTATTTTTTAATTGAGCATAATTTATCTTCTGACTTGAAAAATATTCTTTTTACTATTCTCAATAACTATCTTCATGTTTTATACTTGTTTACGCACTAAAGATAATTTATTTTATGCACCAGCCAGTCTTATATGTATTAGAGCGGCTCTTCATCGATATTTCATGCTTGATAGACCTGCAGTGAATGTAATTGGAGATATTATATTTGCCCAGGCAAACAAAATGTTAATCTCGATGGTCGGAAAGTTTAAATCTTCAGGTCAGCGTAAACGGAGTACAACTTTTCCAAGAATAAAAAAGTCTGATCTGATAAAAATTATGACACTTTGATCGAACAAATGGTGAAGTGCTTTAACAGGAAGTTGTTTCATTTGATTATAATTTTGGATTCAGAGGACGTGGTAAAACTTTGCCTTAGCTTTTGTCCTAAGCTAAATATATGTCTATGGATTTTTCATGAATATCAATCAAGAAAAAAATGAATTTTGCGTACATTTTTTTATTGATTTTTATAAAAAAATCCATAGACATATATTTAGCTTAGGACAATATATGTAGTGATTGATAGAAGAAGGTGAAGAAATGGTTTATTTGTGTCAAATGACATTAAAGCATTTGTACAAGAGAAAATTAATTTATTGGTACATAAGCTACAATAAATGAGTTACGGGATTTTAGTGACAGCAATGTTGTGGAGTTTGGAGGCCGACAGAATGAATGATTTTGCGCGGAATGAGGTTTTATGTCTGGCGATTCTAAAGAGAGCTGAACGTCGGGTGCTCCTTTGGCTAATGTCGTCTTGTAGATGAGGGAGGAGATGGTGGAGCGGGTGATCAGGTGAGGCCATTTTGTGAAATTGCGCAAAGGTAAGGTTCACTAGATGTTAGTTTACAGGAACCATGGATGCAGTTTTGAGGGCGGAAAGGTACGACAGTTAGGGGAATATGATGCGAATGGAACACTTTTCAACACGTTCAATAACCATTTGCAGATGTTTGGATATAAAACTACCATGCAGGAGCAACGTACTCTAAGATACTCCTGATATTGTTTCTGAAGAGGTTCAGCAAGCCTTTGGAGTCACCTCCATGATGACTCGAGGAGCAACTCGATGATGACTCCAGCAACTCGCGGTTGGCTTTAATACGGTATGCATGGACGGGATTTTCGAACGTGACGTTTTTGTCAACATAGACCCCCAGGAGTTTAGATGATTGGAGTTGCTGAACAGAATTACCGTCTGGTGATATCTTCCACGTTAGGAGACCCGCGAATGCTGAATATAAGTTCAACTGTCTTGGAAGAGCTAAGGACCATGTTGTTATTGCACCACAGTTGGACGGACTCGACTGCTTGATGGCTTGATGGCATCTTTGAGAGGAGTTGTCAGTGCCTTTGCTGGACGGGATGGAGATGGTTATATCGTCGGCGTAGATGTCGTGATCTTCGGAAGGGTTGAAGTCAGCGATATAGTTAAGCCATAGCCAAAGTCCTAATACGGATCCTTGTGGTACGCCTCCAGTGACTTCCCGGGTTTTCGATTTTGAGTTGTTAAAATAGACTAATTGGGTTATCTCCTGGAGGAAGCTTTGATACATTCCGTAATTTAAATTTATTAATAGTTTTATATTTACTTAAATAGTAATTTCAAGGAAAATTAGTATGTACATATATTATATAATTTATTTCAATATTTTTTTTATCTGTATATGATAAAAACATTTTATCTTTTCTAATAACCGGGCCTTGCAACACCCAGGACTGGATATTATCAATATACAGGGATGAGAATCTTCCGCGCGGATTTAAGAGTGATAATGATCATTTTTGTAATTCGTTTAAATCAGGGTTAAAAATGTGAG
>JAYRBW010059913.1:0-10796 GCA_036023295.1 Invenusta paracnida | reverse complement strand
CTTCTTCGATCTTGTAGGCTTCATTTCTTAGACTGGATCTTAATTTTATTCTGTGTGTGGGGCCAATTCTGGTAATGTAATTTCTGGGATTGTTATCTGTTAGAATCTTCGCCTTCCGGAGTGCTTTGATAGTGTTTCTTCTTGAGTAGGTTTCATTTAAGCCACTTCATTTTAAGGTTTCATTTAAGGTTTCATTTAAGCCACTCTCAAGTCTGATCGCTTCTACTGGGGAAGTCATCAGTTGACCTGTGATCTTTCTTAAAGCTTTGTTTTGATATTGTTCAAGAATATCTTTGTTGGATCTGGATAGCCATGGCTGCCATCCTGGGCCACAGTAATCCAGGACACTTGATCAGAGCCGAATACACTTTCTTTGTGGTTTCTCCTTTCCAGCCCCAGTCTCTCCTCGTCCAAGCGTTAAAGATGTTGCTTCTTTTGTTAGCTTTTTTTGCCACTTTCTGGACATGCACTACAAAAGACAGTGTCCTGTCAAAAGTGATACCCGGGAATATTGGGTTCTTGTTGAATGGTATAGGAACATTGTTGACTACTATCATGGCTCCCATTTGGCTTCGTTCATGTCATTCGAGTAGAAAGAGATTTCGCATTTGCTCGGATTTAAACATAGCTTGTTATTGTTTGACCAGACAAATATGTTGTTCACCACGTCTTGAATAGCCGCTAGAGCCTCTATCTTGTTGTGCTTAGAGATCCATATTGCAATGTCGTCTGCATACATACTAGTTCTGATTGATGTAGGGATGACTGATTTGACTTGGTCGATGAAAAAAGGAAAAGTATAGGGGACAGAACTGCTCTCTGAGGAAGTCCCTGAGCGAGCTTCTTCCTTGACCCATATTTATTTCCTGACCGTACTCTGGCTTGTCTATTTCTTAGAAAGCCTGTGATCCTTTTGATGAACTTGTTGGGAATTCCTTTCTTATAAAGTCTGGAATTCGCTGGTTTTTCTCTGGAATGCGTCACTAATGTCTTAAGATATCTTTATGACTTGATCCTCGGTAGATCTAGTCTTCCTAAAACCTGCTTGATCGGGGTCAAGAAGATTGTTGGATTCTGTGAAGAATATCAACCGCTGGGCTATCATTCTTTCAAATAGTTTAGTTGACAAGACGTTAGGCTGACTAGACGATAGGAGTCCATCTTGCTAGCCAGTTTGTTAGCTTTAAGTAAGGGGATGATGGTGGCGTTTCTCCATCCTTGCGGACAGACTCCTAGTTCCCAGGACCAGTTAAAGCATTTCAGCACTAATTTTCTCATTTTCATTCGAAACGCTTTGATGAAAGGAGGGCATATTCTGTCATCGCCTGGGCTCCTTTACTCTTGATCTTATCAATTGCATTGTCGATTTCCTCCATTGAGAATGGGACAGTGGATTCAGATTCCACGTTCTCTTCTCTGAGCCTAATCTTGACTCTCCTGTTGTTGACTCTAATCTTCTGCTGTTGTTCTGAACGTTGTCCATTTGTAAGAGCTCTGATTTGTAACCATTCACTCTTTCTCTTGGATTAATGCTTCTTTAGGATGATCATAGTCATGGAATCTAGCTGCTGGAAGGACTGGTATTATCTCAATAAGCTTGGCTTCACATGTTAGGACATCAGTAAATGAGGTTGGAAGAGTGAGGGGCCCATCATGTGGTGGTTCATGAATTAGTTCTGGGTACTTTATAAATGGGTATACATTCATTAAAGTTGTTCTTGTTAACGGGAATTAGATTCAGCTAATATCAGATCTCTGTAGCTAACATATCTAGTCATCACCTAATTAGTTAACAGGTCCTTGATCCAAATAGGTAAACATATCTACCTACAACTTGCTCAGTTAGCCAGCTGATATTAGTTATTTATCTGTCTTATTTTTTTCTTTGTTATTGATCTGTGGTTTTCCTACTCCAAGTTGTTTGAGTCTTCTCAGATATTGTTCCTTCAGATCTGTCATTGCCAGCAGATCATTGCCTTCTATTACTTCTCTTTCAACATAAGAAATTAGCTCCTCAGTAGCTTGGATCTCTGGAATCATTTCTGTTGGTCCAGTTTCTTCCCAGACAACATTGTCATACTGCTTCTTTATTTCTTGCAAACAATCCCTGTGATACTTTAATTCAAAAGCAATTACATCAGCTCCTTGAAGGGCAGCATCAAGATTGGTGATATTTAACTTTTGAGATATTTTTTTGTTAAAACATCCATTTAAAATGTGGTCATCAGGTGTAGTTTTGCATCTATATCATTCATGCAGAAGGCACAGTTTGACTTCAGCATTTCTTTAAATGACTTATTTGTTCTTCTGCTTTGCCCTGTTGTTTTTTCTGCTTTGACTTTTGGCTCCTTAGGTTTCTATGATTCCTTGGCCCTATCATGATTTATCTGATCAAAGATCCATCGACATCCAGAGTGCCATTTAGCCTTCTTCTCCTTCAGGAGATCATCCAGGCTTTTAAACTCTTCTACCCAGGAACAAAATTCTTTAAATAGGTTGGGATTCCTGTATGGCTTGGTTTCAAAAGGTGAATGCAGATCTTCATCTTTCTGGGACTGACATATTATACAGCATTTCCAGTCAATGTCATCCATTTTTAAAACAAAGTACAGAATTGCAGATGCAGTTTACCGCAAAAATGACAAACACATGTATATTCAGTCTGCTACAACATGGTATCAAACTTAACCCTATTCATACAAGACACAATATTTTTTACCACAAAAAGTTTATATAACTTTATAAAATCAAGCTCATTTGATCTAGAAGGTCAATAAATTCTTTAATAGTTATACTAATAGTTATACTACTAATAAATAAAACTATATCGTTGTAGTAGACAACCATTGATAAAATAATTATATAATATAATTACATATAGATATTATATATAATAGTTATCTAATGTAGTTATAATACAGTTGTAGTATACAGCCATTGAAAAAGTAATTGTATAATATAGTTACATATAGATACATAATAGTTATCGAATGTAAATAGTTATTATATAGTTGTAGTAGACAGCCATTGAAAAAAAACTTGCCAACATTTTAGAGCCACGATCACTAGGTAACATTAAATATTATGAAAGTCCAGTTAATGAAGTAGGTACTTCAAAGGTGGATTTGTAAAAATTTGAGGTTTTGAGTTCTGGCTCAAACAATATGGCAATAATATCCTTTGTTGGATACCAGTGCATATCTGGTTTAATTGGGTATTTGAAGAAGTTATTGCCAGCTTTTTCCAAACAGCTAATACTAACAGAGTCACCTGAGACTTCAACTACCTTCCCAGGAAAAGAATCACCAAAATAGTCTACTAATACCCAATCACCATCACAAATCTTAGGTAAGGAATGCTTGGAGTTGACACAGTCACTGTCCATGATATGAAAAGTGTCACATTGATCACTCTTTGATGTGTGATAGGCTTGTAAACAGCATGACAGAGGTGAGAAATGGTGGTAGGAACGTGTGCCTTTGATAGCATTGACATTTTGGAAGCGATTAGCAAGGACTTCTTCAGCAAGTTGAGCAGTTTCACTAGCTGGAATATAGAGAAACCTAGAATGATAGAACAAGTATTTTATAATTACTATCAATTGAGATTTACTGTAATAATGCATTTCATCTCTCATCATCAATTACCTGTTAGAAGTATTATAGCCATTTTCTATTGCTAAAGGAAAACGATCATAGACATGAGGCGAAGCTAATAACAAACATGTACATTTAAGTCCCTATCTATTTTGTTTGACTAGAGGGGTAAATTTTGCCCATTTTTCTCAAACTTGTCATTGCATATCTACAGTTCTTCATTTTCGTTTTAGATTATTCCCCTATGAAACGGAAGGAATCAGAAGAAAACATTTTATAAAAACTTACTTGATATTGTTGATAGATTCTTTGGCAGCCAAGAACATGTCTTCTGGTGTAGTGATCTGATCAGATTCTGGTCTTTGCAAGGATAGTTTGCTGATTACCCTCCTTACTGTACCTCCTATCCCATCACAAGCACTTTTGCCATGGGCAGTTCCAAAAAAATGCTAATTTGCTTTCAAGCCGAAGTCTACCTCATGGAAGCACAGATTCTTCAAATTGACCAAGATTATCAACTCTTCAAAGATCATCTCTTTTTGTCTTAAATAATTGCAATCATATGTAAAAAAATTGATTTATATTCAAACTAGCAGAGTACCCGTCGCTTTGCTGACGGAAAGATGTATCATAACACGTTATAATTTTGTTACTGGAGGGGAGGGGTGAATATAGCACATATTGTCCATTGCATATCTGTGGCTCTCTATGTTGTTTTGTCTGTACTATATCTCTGGATCTTATTGTTCTTTTGTCTTTTCTCCTAAATAGAGATTGGAGATTTTGTTTTGATTGCAATGTGACGAAACCCTCCATATCTTTTGTTCTATGCCCGTGGACGCAATGTTGTGGCGTATGCTTACATGTCTCTGCAAATCTATGTTTTTGAAGTTTTGCAATTGAATTCATGAAGGGCTTCTAAAAATGGGTTTTTCTAGAACAGACCCCCATTTTCGGTCCTGGTGGATTTTTAACAAATAAAAGTAACCTAAAACCATCCTGGGAGTACATGGAACATGTGTACCAAATTTTTTACGCCAAACGGTTCGGTGGTTTTGGAAGAGTTATCTAACAAACAAACAGACAGACAAACATTCACAAATATATAGTAGATTACTTACCTATTCTTATACTGACTGGCAGTACCATCAGTGAAATAATGTATTCTTTCAATGTGTGGGTATTCTTCTTTGAGTACTTTGACCATCTTAGAGATGTAGCAGTAGACAGCCTCAGTGTTATGATTCAGATCGTCTGATATTACACAATAGCAGTTATGCTGAAGACTTTCTGTTCCATTGGAAGTTGAAGATTTCATATAAATGACAATTGGATGAAGTGTTGCCTGCTGCTTTGAGAAGTAAGATTGAACTTCATCTTGAATCACAAATGCAAAGTTCTCTGCAAAGTCCATTTGGATGATGCATTCATCTGGCTTTAGATCGGATTTCAGCTCACTTAAAAATTGTGCCTGAGATTTGCTAACATAATGGTGCTTTGTGAGTTCATATACATTGGATGTGAGTTCTTCAAGGAATTCTTCTGGACATCTTGTTATTGTAGTCAAAGAGCATCTGTCAGTCATCAACCATTGTTTATAGACAATATCATTTCCAGAGTTACCCAATATGCCTTTCAACTTCTCTTCAATTTTTTCCTTTCCTGGACAATCTTCACACTCATGAAACATGCATTTTTTATTTTCTAATGAACAGACAGCTAAACCCATGAGATCCTTTGTCTTCATATCTTTACTTATAGATTGAATCATCAAGCTTGGATTCTGATGGTGAATGCAAACACAAACTGTGTGAGTTCCTGCTTTTCCTGCAAATATACAATGCTGTGGTCTCAAAAGTGCAAATGATGTCAATCCCACTTTAACGTTGCTTGCTGATTCTTCAAGCCATTTCTGATGTAACTCAGACAGATTACATAGAATGAGTCTCTTTTGCATATGCTTTCTACCTTCAGTTGTTTTAATACTGATATAATCTTTGGCTCCTGGTAGTAACCGGCTGTTGCTGTCATCCTCATAAAAGTCAGTGATTTGCTTGACAATTTCAGGGCTCAATTTTTTAGGGTTTATCATATCGGTTGATCTTTCACCTAGAATGCCTTTATCATCTCTTAGGGCTCTTGCCTGTCTCGCCATGTACTGGGTTGTCATGAACTCATCCATTGTGTTTTGGATGGTCCAGTAAATAGGTACCAAGGTCAGAAGTTTTACCTTTTGGGAGAATTTTTTCTTCATTTTTTTCATTTTTCTTTAAGCTGAGTCACAAGATAGTCTAATGATGAACACTTTGATTTGCTATCATCAGGCTCTTCTTGTTCAGATGCATTTAGGGATTCATTGAGCTGCTTAATTTTCTTTTTCATGTTGCTGTCAATTTGAAACATACTCATACTAGCTGATCTTTTCACAGGAGATATGCCAAATTCAATAAGACAGGGATTGATACAATCAACTTGCATGACAGTTATCAGGAGGTATGTAATCTGGGTCATTTGATTTTTCTTCAACTTCATCTACTGTCTTTATTTTTCTCACACAGCCAAAGCATATTTTTTTCCCAGGAATTAATGATTTATTTAACTGCTTATGATCTAGAGTGATTGTGGTTAGGTTACCTTTGACTGGCTTGGAATGAATAGATAGAGGATCGCAACATGACTTATAATAGGAGGAATAATATTTTCCAAATTGCAAACTATGATGGGTACAAATAGATTTTAGATTATCAACTTGTATTCCTGTTCTCAAGCTAAGTAAAAACCTGTCTTCATTAGCTATTTCTGAAGTTTCAGAATGGCTACAGTATGTATTCTTATGACAATCTGACTTTAATTCAATGTCAATAGTGCAGGTGTTCATGATTTCCTCTGAAAAATAAAAAAATATATTGTCTTCACCACAATGTTATGAAAGTGAAACTAGTTTGTTTACACAAAATTATAAAAATAATGCATTTAAACAAAAAATAGTTATGAATAATCTGAAATGAATATTATGTATGATATGTATAATTTTTAAGGTTTGATAAATCTTCATAAATATTTTTATATCATTATGAACATACTAAATAGTATAATTATGGTGATAATTGGACAACCATTTGATATTATGCTTGAATATAATGGTGAATAATACAGTATTTGATATTGCTGTCATTTTTGTACTACATGTGACAAGTGAAAAATGTTTGCAATTTTAGATAGGTGGATATCATAGGTTTGTTTCCTGTTAACCTTAGATAGATATCATTTGTTAGAAAAATTTACAAGCTTTGTAAAGATGGCTAAAATTATGGTATTCCGGGTAATAAGGAAGGTTAGATTTTGTAATATAAGCTTACTAAATCATAGCAAGCCAATTATCTTTTGGCTATTTATTGTAAGCAATAGTGTTTGATGAATTAAGCAATCTGTTTCAACTTGCTGGTAACTAGAAAAATATAAGACCTAGTCAAAAGTTGCTATTTTCACATATATCTGAAAATTCTCAGTTTTCAGAGCCTCATAGATTTTTTCTAATTAGGTACAAGTTGCTAAAATGTATTGATTTTAGAAATGTTTTATCCACATAATTATTTTGCAAAGTTGTAAGGACTTGCTAAAAAATAGAAAAAAGTTATGAGGCTTCAAAAATGCAAATTTTGCTCATTTCTCAGATTCCGGAAATTGCGGGGGCCTATCCCTTGGATAACAAAGGCTAGAATTTATAAAGTATAAGTCCTAGAGAGCTGAAACTTGGAATTTATTCTATTTATATAGTGTGGATAATAATATGTAAAAATCAAGAAAATCCATGATGGTGCCCCACAAAATTTCTTCAAAATTTGTTGAAATGTAATGAAATGACCCAACTTTAAAAATATAACTTTTGATAACTGGACCAAATTAAAAAATGAAACCATATTTGGAATTCTGGAGTTCTGGAGAATATTTTTACATATACATTGTGTTTAAATGAGAAAATAATATTCCAACTAAACAATACCTACATCAATATATTTATAAGTATTTTAAATATTTATAAATATATTCATTTTTTATTTGTTTATTTAGTGTAAGAATTTAATTATTTAAATTAAAAAATAATAATAATTGGGATGCTAAAATATGGGATCGTCATATCTGTGTATTAATTTTTGGATTGAATGATAGGTTAGGAATTCCCATTTTCGAAACTGTTTTATTTTTAAACTGACCAATAAAAAAACTTTAAATAACCATTTTGTCATATTTTTCTATGGCTTTTTAGCATTGCTAACTAATTAGTAACTAATTTAGTAATTAAGAAAATTATAATTATTTCTATTTTAAATTCAATACATTGCACTCTACATTGAAACAAAATTAACTATTAAGTTTATTGTCTTCAATATTCTAAAAAACATTATATTTTTTTATTTAAGGTTCATACCTAATTAAAAAATAGTATTTATTTACGTTTTACTGTTTTTTTTAAATGAATTTCCTATATGGGTATATTAAAAAAAAGATTAGATATTCATTTTCTATACATACATATTTGTTCATCTAACTAATAGTATAGTAGTATTTAAAGTATTTTCCCCAAAAATATATCATAAAATTGTGGTTATTCAGTATCAGACTCTATTAACCCTATTATATAGTTTTTACATTAATAAACTAAAGATATTGTCTTGAGAGGCAAATTGTTTAAAACTTATTAAAACAATGTTGTGGAAATAACAAAATGCAACATAAAATATATACCATTCTAAAATTTGAAATTAAATATATATTAGTTTATGATATTAGTTATATCATAAATTTTATATCATTTGAAAGAGCATAGAGTTTTATTAAAATATAAGACTTCCAAGTATGGAATAGACATTTAAAGTAGTATAACTTATAAAGTTTAACACTTTATGTTTGCTTTTTTTGTATATTTTTAAGACCTGACTGTACTGTCTATGACAGTATATGTGTCATACTATTAGTAAAACTAGTAATTTTTCAATTTTAAACACTGCCAATTATTGTTTTGACTTTTTGAAAAATATATATAATATAACCCATTATTAATAATTCTATTATGCTATTCTCAACTTGAGATTTGTATTCACATTAATTAGTTTTATAAGTTGTGCTTATTATATTTCTGACGATGTTTCACATAAGAACAAAACCAATCAAAATATACTTCATGTATTGCATGTCTTGGCAACTTAGTTTTTTTTTAATAAAAATAAATGTTATATATCAAAATTAATTTAATGTTTTTATATTTATCAAGTAAATATTACTTAAGTTATTACTCATTAATCATAGTCCTAAGTCTTAAAAGAATAGTTATACATATACTAGATAATTGTTAAAGTAATAGTTCAATCTGTTAAACTATTTTAAACTATTATATAAATATTATAATTATCTTGAAAGGTTAAATTTCAAAACTAGCCTACATTGAACATTCAGAGCATAACTTAATATTCTTAATTTTAATAATTTTATAATATAATTAATAATTAAGCTTGTTACTATTTTATTTAAACCTATCTCCTGTAACTAAAAAATATTTGAGAATTATTATATATATATATTTTATTATTGTTTATATATGATACGTATAAATTAAATAAAACTAAATTATAAAAATTGTTTTCTCATTTCCTGAACTAAAATATAATAAACTGCTTAATATATAGAGCCAATGTTAAATGCTATGCAAGTAATTATGCAGAAATAGTATATATAATTTAATAGGATAGAAAAAACTTTGTATTTATACTTTTGTAGTTGCAAATAGAATATTGACCTTTCTAAAATTAACATTCCACAAATTGATCAGAAGACAACAAATAAATATCATTTTACACTGTGTTAATCATGTTATTATTTATCTAGATTGTTTAAATTGCTTCAATCTACATGTTCCAAAACGTTTTATTGGTTTTATGAAAAATTGGCCTATATATTATTTTAAAATTTGGATAAAATTAAAGCAACATTCTATTTATATTGCTTAAATATTTTAAATAAAAAGTATAGTTAGTTAATTTAACAATTGTTATTTAAAAATATAGTAACTAAATTCAAGTAATTAAATAAACTTATATTTTTAAATTTAATTAATTATTCCTAAAAATATACTTTCACAACAATTTTTAATATATAATTTAATACTATCATTATTTAACAAAGAAAATGTTGAATTATTGTATGATTCATTTTTAAGTATAAACATTGACAGATGTATTAAGTATGAAGAAATTATGTTGGATGTAACAAAGGTGACATAATTTATTGCAACATTATTTTTAGTCAAACCCATATGTATTTTAAATCATTTTGACTTTAAACTATCTTAAAAATTCTATAATATTTTAAATTTGCAAATGCAAATTTAAATATGGAATATTAATAACAAATTTTAGTCTTACAAATGAAGATACATTTGTATACACAAGTATCCCATCAAGGAAGATATCCATTGTTATCCAATAAGTGACATAGTAAAAAAATTGCTGAACCAACTCTTGTTAATGAAAGAGGTCAATATAAGTTTGATTAAGACTGATTTTCCTATTTTTATCATGTGCACAAAATTGATGAGCACTTATTAAAAATGTTCTCTACTACTAGAAAAACATTTTCATTCACACAATCTTTTACTTTCATTATTAGTTACTGTTACATTACTCTATATTACAGTAATGGCTTATTTATTAATATTTTTATAATGAAAAATGTACTAAATGGTCTGCTTTCATTTGTGTGATAAACATAACAAAAATATTTCAATTACTATTTACATATTAGAATACTAAAATTGTGTTAAAGTTCTATCTTAGTAGCTATTAGAAAATTTGTATGGCTAAATAAAGTATCACTGATTATCAGTGTTTTGTGTCATATGAACATTAACCACTCAATAATTTTATAATTACTAATATTTATTGTATAATAAAGCCTGTATGATGTACTTATGGATTAATTTTGTTCATAATTATTAATTACCTACCTAATCAATTGTATTAATTTATGATTAATTATATGTGGTTATCAATTATTTGTCTATGTGTCTATTCAATTTATCTAATATAACAATAGTATCCCCCAGCTAAGTACTTTTATATAGTTAAACAAAAAATATTGATCATTATTAAATTATTATAGATATAATGTATAAATATAAAACTAAACAGTAAAAGTAATAATTTA
>JAYRBW010059902.1:0-10797 GCA_036023295.1 Invenusta paracnida | reverse complement strand
GCAGAATGCAACGCACATTTAAAGTGGAGTGGCACTGCTTTGCAATCTCAGTCCTGATGACGTAACTAATCCAGGAATATTTTACATAGAATTTGAAAAGGCATTATGCCAACAAATATATACTATTTATATAGGCATTTTGCAATCTCGTTATCGCGAACTGCATCCAACTTGCCGATAGTAGTGTTTAAAAAGACGTGTTGACCAAATATGACATTGATTTGAATAAATCGATCATTCAGATTACAATGCATTATGCACTTACCATTATGTGCATTCTAATAGCCATTTTCTACTTATTACGTAACAAAATGAGTGTGATTTAGCATGCGAACTGTATTGATTTTAACGTAGTGCAGTGTCTGCTTAACAAATTATGCAATCATTTTACACAATATATATTGAAATGAATTACGAATATTCATTTTTCAACAAAGAAATGGCCAAGGAAAGACCACGTCGTCAGCAAATCAACAATGAAGATCGACAAAGAATAGTGCACTGTTTTGAAAATGGAGAGGATCATCTACTGTTAGCGGACAATCTGAATATCAATAGAGATACAGCGAGAAGCATCATACGGGTCTGGCTAGTAGAAGGGAGAATTGAGAGAAGGAACCAGGGAGGAGAGCTGCATGTGAGAGTTGATGACGAAATGCTTGAGTCAATTTTGCGCATCGCTAGAGTGGAGCCGTTCACTACTTTGGCAAGAATAAACGATCAACTAAGAAGAATGTTGCTAAATAAGCCTCAAGTACATGCCACGAAAATTCATAGGTATCTTCACAATCAACTCATCTCTTTAAAGATTGCTGGGAAAGATGCGAACGTCCCTTTTAGACGCAATATTCCAGCAAGCAAATAACTACGATTTCAATACGCCACATGGTTTACTCACTTACTATAGTGAATGTCAGCATAGAGTACATTGATAGATGTGGCTTCAATGTGTACACAAGGAGGAATCAAGAGAGAGCTCCTATAGGCGAAAGAGTTCAGCAGGTTATTGGAGCTAGGGGCCGGAATATCAACCTCATACTGGCAACAAAGCTGATGTTGGATTAGTATACTTTGATCTTCAGCAGCAAACAGTGGATCATAATAGGTACCAAATATTTATTGACCACCTAATCAATGTCGAAGCTGCTCCGCGCTTTCCAGGTACGGTAGTTATCGTACATGATGGAGCAAGACCGGGGAGTGACATGCGACTGCTAAGTATAGTCACATGTTAATCTTGTCTTCCCAAACACTAACTATCCTCTTTCTCCTTCTCTATCTTTTACTGAGTATTTAGATATAGATCCTATACGTACTACATGCCTAGCTAATATTAATTATTCAGATAATTGCTCCATGTTATCCACTCATTATTGTTATTGTACAATTATTTAAATGTTTTGTCCATAAAACTATACATTTTTTATATCTCCAAATTTATCTTGACTTCTTATTTAGCCTTTGAATCAGGTTAAAATATAAAAAAATAGACTGTTACATATTATTATAGGGTATGAAAGCATTATAATAGTACACGAGTTCATAGGCGTCCATTAGAAAAATTCTTTAAACTCCTAAATGATTCCCTAAAAGTATGCTAAGAGTTCCTAACGGTATGCTAAAATTTTTATAAAGTTATGCTAAACTCCTAAATAAATCCTTTAATGTATGATAAGAGTTCCCTAACGGTATGCTAAAAATTACCTAAACTCTTAAATGTTCCATGAGTACCATAAATAAAAATAACAAGTTTATCCATATAGAAACATATATTCTGTTATAATAAGCAAGATATCTCAGTATAGCAGTTAACGTTACATAACAGAAGAAGCATTAGTAAATGTATCTTCCAATAACTGAGCATCATAAAAGTTAAGACATAGTCATAATTGAGATAAATGTTCCATTAATACTACTTTTTGAATGTATAGTTCTCCTATTCCTCTGTATTCTCTTCATCAACGCCCACCTCCTTTCTAGTTATTTCACCAACAGTTTCATGCACTTGGCTTCTTCAGATCCACTAAGTTTCTTTTATTGCCTCCTCCAAAGTAGAGCTCATTGTAGCACGGTTACTGCTTATCTTCTTCAATTCATTAAATCGGGCGTAAAAAAGTTGCAAGGCATCGTCTCTGTTGCATTTATCTATAAAAATAGAGTCTCCAAGATTCTACACTTGACAAATTTTTCAATATCAGATAGGGAAGTTTGATTCATCTTGGCTTTTGTCATGTTCTGAAGAATATATTTAATTATTTATTATTTATTTAATAATTATTTAAATTATTTATTATTATTTAACAGTCCAGTCTACTTTTTTAAGTCATCGGTTCGGTGACTTCAGTTCAAATTTTTGTAGCGCATATTGGCGATATGACTTTTACTTCATTTTTATATTAATCCTTAACTTGTTGCTCGAAAACTATCAAGTAGAGATTATATTATGGTCGTCATGGATTTGTAGTGCATACTATAATACTACATCTATTTGGAATCAAGCTGAATAAAAACAGAGTTAAACATATCTACCTGAAATTAAATCTCATTCATGTAATGTTTTTTAATTAGCATAATGTGTAAGAATGTAATAAACCAATCTTGAAAAATATGTACTATAAAAAATTGACTTTTTAATCCATTGTATCAAATGTTCAGAAGAATTTTTTGCCGATATAAAATATTGAATTTGTTGTTTTCATTTTATAATAACCGCTATTTTGATAGCTATTTTGTAAAGAAGCAAACATCAGAATACTTTAAGCATATTTTTTAAGTCTTCTTAGTCATAAATAACAATTTAAAAAGCAATATTATATTATCAGCAGTATAACAAAAATTTGGATTCTTCATGAAATTAACATTAGGGATGGAAAAGGTTAGAAGACATTGATGAATGAACATAATTCTTGTTGCTTAGAGCGCTACAAAAGCCTGACTCTTGTGATCAAAATTTATTGGGGATGTTAATGCTATTCTTGAGATGAAAATGTATGCAATGAAGTATTTCACTAGATAGAGTGAATATATAAAGTTGGAAATGAAACTTAATCCATTGTACAAACTCGCTCAAAAAAGAACCAAAATTAGATATTTTTATTTTATTTTTATATTTTATCATGAAGTTTATGAAAAACGTCTATGTATAATATTTAGTCCAATTTAAAAATAACAAAAACATTTGTTCAAATATTTTAATCATGTTTTTAAAAGAATATAAAAAGAAATTGTCGCTTTTCATGTCTGCGGGTTTATACAATGGATTAAATTTCGTTCGTTTTCAAATAGTTTAATTTTTACCATTCCTACATAATATTGTCAGAATAATTTATAACTATCATTTCATAATACAGTTTCTACACAGTCAAGCGTATACAAATAACTGTTAAATATATGTTAAAAAACGTTTGTATAAAATATTTTCTAACATTTTTTTTTGTGAATGGTATTGTCACATACATTGTGAAAAACATATATTTTTTGAAAAATTGATCAAAGATATAGGATACCTATTTTTCTTTCAGATATACAAATATTTATATCTAATAAAATATGCTCATGTTATATTTGAATATTTAAGCTTGAATTTTGCATTTTACATTGTTTGGACAAAATAAGTATAAAAAGAGAAAACAATGATATTTCGCAAAAGAAATGTGAAATATTTCTTCAATTGGAAAAGTTTTTTATTGCGGATTTATAAGAAACAATATAAAGAAATACAGTCTTCCTTTCCAAAGCAATAATACGTTTTCGATACTTTGAATAGTCTCTTCTTCATATAAAATGTCAATACTAATCAAAATAATATCTGCATACAATTTTATATACATATATCTATCAATATCCATCTGTATGTACATATGTATATAAGCAAATAATATTTTAATTAATTATAATTAAAAGAGACTTCAGATCAACAACATTAACTGGAAAAATTTTCTATAAATTCATTTTTTTATGATATGTTTTGAGAATACTTTAATTTAATAATGAGTTATAAGTAAGTATCAGAATTTTTATTACAAAATGAAAATACGCTTGTAATAACATACGTCTATTCTCATATGTAAAAATGTACTACATACTACTGAAAATGAATGTTTTGATTTATGTTATATCTATATCTATATATTGAATTATTCAGAACAGTTATTCCGCTCAGATACATTCACGTATACGTATATCAAATTACTTTTGAAATAAAAATTTTAAATGTAATGTAATTTTGTTAAAAATGTAAAAACTCTCAAAATACAAATATATATTATAGTCAACATCTTTAAAGTAGTTCGTTTTAAGAATACTTTTAAGTATTATAATATTGTACAAGACTAAACGCATTATATACGTATGTAGGTGGATTAATGAAAAAATTTAAATGTGAAAACAATTAAGAAAAATAGATTTAGTTAAAAATCTTATTTTTTTGTTAATTTTCTTTGATCATGATCTGCTTTGTATTCATCATCCAATATATTTATTTTATGTAATGTAAGAAAAATAGGCACTGATGCCATTCAGTGGTACTTGTTAATATGGGTGCATAATATTGCAGCGTTATATTACTTTATTAATTAAAAATATTATATAATAATTTGGTATATACATATTATAATTATCAAAATACATTAAAACACTTGTCTCACAATGCAGGTTTCTCTCTAAAGCCTCTCTTATTCTTAAAACGTTTCATACCCACCAGCCTAACATTTTCATTCGTGCATTCATCATCTACATTAAACCTATTATTTCATACTGCTCACCCGTTTGGTCTTCCTATCTCTTACGTGACATCCACTGTATCGAAAAGTACAAAATTCTTCACAAGATTCATTTTTAAAATATTGTAATATAACCTACGACAACTACCTACTCTCATCGTCTCCACATTTAAACACCAACTTATCAAAATTCAGTGTATTTTCTTTACATTTTGTTCTTACTCATTCCTTTCTTTGCTACACATTATATTATACTTTTTTCTGTCAGCTATAATGTGTTCATATAGCAGTTTCAATAATGTACCTATTACGTCCTGAAACCTCCTTTTCTTTTTACAATAAAGTACTATTATTATTTTATAATATATATATTGTATTAAAAAATACATTTATAATATCAAAAATATTTTCTACTAAATAAATAACAATTAGTAAATATTTTTCTGTATTAGGTATACTGAGTATAAGTACCACCGAATAAGCTGTTTTTACATACCACCAAATAGCACTTTGTGGAAAAATATTGTTTAGTATTTACAGACTATAATGAACAGAATAATAAAAGTATTTAGTCTAATTTATATCATATATTATATACATATAATATATAATAAAATAAATCTTTATCCTAAGATCAAAATAGATCAATTATACTCATATCACTAATTAGATTATACCTGGTCTATTCACTATAATGTTAATATATTACAGAGCCATCATTGTTGTAAGAAACTGATAATTTTTTATAATGTAAAAATACTATAAGTATAAAGACTACAACATAATCTACAGATTTATTTTCTTGAATGTTGAAAATATAATTATTTGTGGGTTTATAATATCATAATAATACATCTATAGCTAGGTATATATTACATATGATACCCACATATAATATTGCATAAGCTTACATAAACTTAATATATGTAAGTATCTGAAGACTCTTGTGATTTTTCTTATAATATCTCATAGGTACCTATTATAACATGAATTAGGCCATATACCTATACTAATAAATTCAAACTTAAACAAAATATAATTTAAATTAACAAATTTTAGTCCTGGCGTATAGGTACTGCTACAAAATAACATTGATGATATTTAAGTAAATGATATAAAAAATAAGTGAAGCTTGTATAAGGAATTTCTATTTACATATGTAGAAATATCAATATTCAATATTTAATAGAAGTTGAAAATATCGCGTTCAGTTTATAAAAAATGGGCACAAAAGAATTCTTCTTAAATACATCAAACTATAACACTATCACCTTACTTTAAAATCATTAATATGTATACATAAGTAATGTTAATGTTTATAAGTGGAAATGTTTATGAGTGCAAAGTAAATGAGTGCTTTAATAAACTACGCCAGTTGTATGTGGAATAAAACTATAAAAATTATTAAAGATCCATTGGACACATCGTATCTACATATTATAACAACCGGCCGGCGATAACTTCAAACACAAATTGGCGAGTTTCAATTCCCGATATATAGATTTCCTTATGTGTAGCATATAATATATTACTTATAAATATGAGTAAAACTTTTAAGGAATTATTATAAATGCTTGACAACGTTCTTAATGATACTTTTATATATACTCCTATGAAGATATATCATGTTGAATGAGTCGCAATTAAGTTTATTTAAGAAGAAAATCACTAACTGCCTATGGTGTTCACAATTTTCAAATTTATGAAACAATTCTAATAACAGAAAACGGATATACCTACTATCTTCTTACTGTAGAGAATAAGTATCATTTTTTACATAAAACTATTTTTAAATAGAACATACGTTTTATAAAGCATAATAGGCCATTCGTCACTATAGAGCAAGATGAATTACATTGGTGTACAAATATCAAATATCTGAAGCAATCTCCTAGCTATACTGTATCGAACAATGATAATATTGCATCCTTAGATTCTATGACAAATCCAAGTTTTGTATTCAAAACTATTTTTTAGTTTTAATGGTGAAGCTGACTTCGGTGACCATTAAAATACTGAGCAATCTTTTGAAAACAAGCTTCTATGAGAATTAAGGCAATAATGGATTTTATTTTCATGAATTCGAACATTCGTAGAACACGCATTACTTCCCTTGTTCGAGAGGGTCTAGGTCGGCGTCGCACGGCCTTCAGAATTGTGCTAAGTCTGAGAAAAGATAGTTGGATCATAGTTGCTACTTTGATGAAATGTTTCGTCGCGGTTACTGGGTAAACACAAAGCGAACAATTTGGTCTCACCCTAATTTCAGTCCAATACGTGCATAAATTCAATCAATAGGAACCAAATATTATCAAGAATTCTCGCTAAAACAATGTTCCCTTTTTCCAGTTTTCAATTGTCACATTATGGTATTTTTTTTAAATAACATACAGTTCATAATGTAAAGGATCAAAATACATTGGCTTAATGTATAGTCTAGTAAAAAAGGTTACAATAATATATTTTTGTACTAGCCAAATGCAACACAAAAAGCCAGACTAATTACATTTGTAAAAATTAAAATTAAAATATCAAATTATATTCTCTGTTGCATCCGGGATCTGCAAATTATAGTGCATAAATACAAGTTGTATTCTTTTTTATATAAGTACATTTATGTAATGTTTTGAATATTGCTATTTATCATATATAATATTTTTTCAATCTATATAATATGTATAGAAATAAATTATAGTAAGCACTAGTATGAAGTGTGTTTATATTTATATTATACTATGGTACACTATATATTTACACTTGAAATATACTGGCAATAGTGGAAAGCTCACTACAATGTTAATTCAGATATTAAGCAATTTTTCAACAAAAAAAGCTTGAACTGTGAGAATTTTGAAGCAAGAGAGACTGCTTCGAGCCGGTCACCCTAGACTAGTCTGAATGTTTTGTCCCCAAGTTTGTACCTTAAGTACAGTCCTTCTAAATGGTCCAAGAGACTGTGGTGCCAGCCAGTAGATCTAAGTAAGTTTTGAAGCAAGCGTTTGATAAAACAAAAATTATCTATATTAAAAATAATATCTACTCTACTTAACAAAAAATCATTTTATTCGTTTTTTGGTTTAAAAGAATTAATTTCGCGTGTGTTTCACGTTTTTTATTTTAAAATGTTTTATCATGTGTGTGAACAAAGACAACATAATTGCCTTCGTGTTTAGGTTTCTGTTTAATGATTGTTTTTCTCTTAAATTATTTATAGGTAAGGTACATAATTGAAATCCATTTTAAAAACAATAATTGCGGTATTTTGTGTGCATATGTATCTCAGAATTTAACCATTTAATTTTTAGATAGGTTTGTGAGGAAAGTAATTTATTAATTTATTATCTTTCATACGAAAGTCTTTTTTTATTTATAACGAAATATTAGAAGTGAAATTATTATTTATGTATACTGCCTATATAGTTTTGATACTATTTTTTACAGTATAGTTTAAATATTGGATAACAAGCAAATGTATTGTAGAAAAAATATCAGTCAATATATTTATGTTTAGCGCATGTATATGTACATCTATGCCCACAATATAATATTAACGTTATGCTTGTGTTCAGCCATAATTTTGTATAAACATTGATGTATATAAGACACAACCATTAGAAGGAATGGTAGGTATGTAAATAGCCATTTTTTTAATCCTGTTAGCAGGCAAGTGTTGTAAGTAATACACTTTTAGCTTAAAAATCTTATTAAATACTTAAAATCTTCTAGATATATTTTTTGCAAATATCATTAACGTCTTATTATTTGAATACGTTGAAATATTTATTAAAATAAATTCCAACTTATACAAACAGATTTTGATAAAAATATATAATTAATTAATTAATCAATCATTTAACAAACGGTTACACAAATATTATACCTACCTTAAGTTCTTAACTTAAACCCATTTATTGGAATTTCTAATCCAGAAAAACAAAAAATATAGTTCATCTTTAGCATACAATTGATTAATGTTACAACAATATAATATTTTCATAGTTCTTTAATGTCCAGGTTTTCTATATAAAATTGAAATTGAAATATTTATAGAAAAATGAAAATTTAATATTATTTAGTGCGAAAACAATTAGCTCGTTTTTTCATTTTACTTGAATAAAAAAAGATTATTGATTGTTAAATGATGAGAAAAATTGACACTTAAAATTTATTTTTAACGTTTTCTTTGTTAATAATAATATATGTATGTATATTAACATTTTTAAATTTCATTTTTTAACTTTTTCGAAATTCTCTCTCCTTTAAAATTCGGCTGAATTATTGGTTGATCCTTATTCTTTGCCAATGAAATCAATACAAATACAAATATGCATGGTAGATTGCTTCACGCTTTGCCGGGATATAAATATATAACTAATCAATTGATAACTAGTACAATTCTGCAGTGCAAATCAGTTTGTTAAAGCCAGGTGTATGTACCGGGGTTCGAACTTGTACCGGGTTTGAAGGCAGGAATCCTACCCACTTCGCTACCACTCTCCTTAAAACATTAACTGTAAGTTTGCATTCTTATTCTGCTAAGTGTTTAGCTGGCTTGCTACACACATACATTGCAGTTTTTCGCCATTTTATATGACGCCAATATTTATATATTTATATTCTATATATTTATAACAAATATGCATATTTCTATTTCTCATTTATATAATTTATAATGAAGCCAATTAATTAAAAGTAATCATGCATAATGCTACGAGCAATGATGTTTAGTAGGTATATCATTCTGTGTCATTCAACTATACATAATTAATATGTAATATTCTTAATTCGTAATGATGTTAATTAAATATTGCTACATTGTATCTAATGTTTTTACCAGTGCACATTAAGACTTATAACAATTTTTCATTCAAAAGAAATATTAATATTTTAAAAGAATATTTATTTAACAATTAATTCTATTTATTCACACAATATTTGCCTTTTTTATGTTCTAAACATGTAATACTGTTTCAAGGGCACTTTGGATTTGTTCTTATTTCATTCTTTATAATTAAATAAAGAGCTAATAATAAAAATGAAAATAATGTTAATTTCACTGCATATTTATTATCTCAATAACCAAAATTATTTACAAATTCTATAAATTATAAACGTAATTCGCAAAAGATTGAATGAAACTACGTATTTGGATATACATATACAGGCTTACACAAGCTTATGCCTACATTATAATATTCTATCTATTTTTATACAATTATTGATGGCCAATTGTGGATTGTTTTGAATTATCCAAGATGTAGAGTTTAGATTTTAAAATAACATTTTAAAACGTTTGTGACATTTAAGGAGCTGAAACTATATGCAGGTAGGTATCCAGCTGGTATAGATTCCCCCAAATATTAAATTCGAGATATATCTCTGTACTCATATATCCTATTGATTGAGAAATATTTTTATTAATATATCGATACTTCTGATTGGTTTATTATTCTACATATTGTAGGTACCCAGATTTGAATTAAACTTTTAAAAGTAATCCATTTAACTATAGTTCAATAATTTTCTATTATCTTTTCTATTATCACTAAGATAAATATTAACCAAAATTTAATCTTTAGTGACTTAGTTCAGCTTAAGGCGGTCAATTTAGTTTTTAGAGAGATTTTGCTGAAAACAATAACATACTATTTTTAGTGTTTTAGAGTAGGTATATTGAAAATGAAGTTTGGTATGATTTAAAAATGTAATAATTCAAGATATAGAATTGGAGCTGAACTCCTAAAAAGGAAATATTTCATAAAGTATGACACTTTCATGAATTTTGACACGTGGCAAAAAGACCTTTGTAATATTGGAAAAATATAAATGGTCACTTATAAAACTCGTGATATCTAAGTTATTTGTGCAGTATTAAAAAGAACAAAATTTTACTGTCAGAATCTTTTGAAAATTGAACGATTTTTTTCTACCTATATACATGTAGTAAATATGTTAACATTACCTATGTTAAATTTTGACTACTTTTTGCGTATTTCATCTATATATATTTTTTTATCGCCAAAAATGGCAAAAAGCTGGTTAGCTACAGACAATTTTAAAATATATAAATTCATTC
>JAYRBW010059891.1:0-10798 GCA_036023295.1 Invenusta paracnida | reverse complement strand
GCGAAATGGTGTGGTAGGGAAGGGGTTAAACATATTTATATAATTCCTTATGCTTGTCACTTACAGTTACGCAACTTTCAGATTATTAATAATATAAATACAAATTTTGTAAACAAAGTGGTTATTCCTTACTATCAGTCTCAGTTAAGATTATTATAGTATAATAATAATAACATTAATAGAAATATTATTTGTTCATCTAATATTTTATATTAAATGCTAAAAATATCTAATATTTTGTTTTACTTATCATCTAGTTTTGCTGTTATCTCATTTGTACAGACTTAAAATAATTATAAACTCATTATCATGTCATAAAAAGGAAGGGAAATCAGGTAATAACCTACACTCAACAAATACAGTATCCATACAGTCACTTTTTTTATGGCAGTTACATGATTTCCATTAATCACACATTTTCTATTGAGTATGATCAATATACACCCCTGCTCATTATAAATATATTTTATATATTTTTGAGTATTTTTATAAATAGATACATCTATATAAATAAAATAGATAAGATAAATTATTTAACAATTTTATAAAAACTGATATATATTTATAAATATAATTATAATGATATATAATCCATCAAATGTGGTGGTTCTTTATCATTGGACCATTGTCACATTCTCAATGGGGTGTGATATCTGGTTCCATATATAGTTGATGTCAAAGCTACTATACCATGGTCATTTTACCATCTTTGGGAAAACTGATAAGTAACTTGATAGAGATCCCCTGCTGACATTTGTACTAATAAACAGTCTTGTTGGAGTGTAGAACATCAAGGTTGACCTGGTCTTGGTAAGTTATCAATGATTGGGTCAGCTGTGTTTAACCAGAAGACCCTATACTATACTGCAGTTTACATTTAAATGTTGTGCTAGCTGACATATTAATAATACTAGCATTCTAGATGCATACCTATTAACTACACAATCTTTTGCATTTGACCTCAAGATGAAATATCTAGACACCCACACATCTATGTTATGTCATGTTAATCACATATTGAATATATATGATGTAAAATACAGGTTTGATTAGCATTCTTTTCAGTGAAACAAGATATGTGTATAAAATTATAACTCGAAAAATATATTATAAAAAACTTCTATAGCTTAATATACAATATATAAAAAAAGTTAAATAAATATTATGGTCCACGTTTTTGATGAGCAGGAGTGTATACATGTTTAGCACTATTTTTTATTTATCGAATTTTCACAATCTTGCACAAGCTCTCATGCAGTAGCTAGCTGCATTGTACTTTTTACTACTCCTTGTATATAATGCTTTCAGATTTATATTACATGTTATTTACAATTTTATGTACCTACATAATATATTATTTTTATAATAAATATGTAGGTTTATTGACATTCGATCGACTTAATGTATAATAATAATATCTCAAATAACTATAGACAAACATATTATAAAAGTAAACATTGTTTTAGTTTTTATCTTCCTGTTTAAAAAAATACCAAACAGAATTTTTTTATGGTAATTGATACAGATATTTTATAATTTAAATATTTCGAAATAAGCATAAAAGTTCAAAATTTTGTCCAAAAAATCCAGTTGTATATTATATATACATTTTTTTATTGTTGTATCTATGCTTTAGTATTATTTTAACTAATTATAGGTTAGATATATTAATATATATTATTGAATATTTTTATATTCATATAAATAAACATTGATTATGGGACTATAAGAGATTAATTTGTTTTGATAAATTCTGGCACTATATTTACTGGTTAAAATGTAGAAAACAAAACACCCTATGAATTAAAAACAGTATTGGTCAATTATCTACATCTTGGCTACAACGTTCAATAATTTATTTGCAATATGTCACTGAATTGCTATTACTGAATCATACTAACATAAAGAATTTATTCAACATTGCTTCTCATTTATTGCACCTTATTGTAAGCTTGTAATCATAGGTGTGTGACATATTAATGACATTACCCATTGAACTCATAAAATACAAAAAGTATACTCCTTCAAATTTTATCAACATGCATACCAGTAGTGTGCAGGTTGCCAAAGCTTTACATAGCCGGGTTTAAAAGGTTAAAAGATTCTAAACTATATTTTACGAATTTTGTTAAAAGTTCTTGCCATATTTTAAATTTGTTTCAATGTTATATTTCTTAATACTATTCTGAAGGTGCAATCTTAAGGTTGTTAAGCAAACATTTAATTCTAAGATTGTGCAGGCATTTTCACAATTTTTTTCTCTTTGTATACATATTTTTTATTTACATTATTCAGTCTTGCATGCACAAGATCTGATAAAAAAACCATGGAAAAATGTACAATACAATAAGTTTTAAATTATCTATAAATAGATTGAATCTAAAGCAAAGATAAACTGTATCCAACAAGCTATAAATATGTATAGAAAAAGAATACAGTCAAACTAAATCATTAATTGTAAAAATATGATTTTAAATTGTTTATATAATTAAAAAATATATAATTTTGAGCTTTAAAAAGTTAGAACATTCTTATAAATGCCTTTATAGAAATATATATCATGTTATTTTTGTAAAGGAATAATAGCAACTTTTTGTAAAAAAAATTCAAGCCAAATTTTTATCACAGTAATCTTATATACATTTACAATGAAAATAATATCTCACGTTAGCTCCATCAATTTAATCTGATGATGTAATCTCTATAGTTTTAATCTGGTGATACTCTAGACATTTCCGACGAGGCTGTATTACAGCAAAAACTTGGGTGAAATACAATTTTTTCTTGCAGCTCTGGCTTACACTTTCTTTCAAAAAATAATATCAAATAAATTAAATAACATTTTTATAATTTACACTTGTATATATTTCTATAATTAAAAAATGTTATTTGATTTTTCAATTATTTTCAATTTTTCAATTGAAAAAGCAATCAAAGTGAAACAAAATTAAAGGGAAATACTTTAATAACTTTAATATGAATTATACATATCTTTAAGTTTTTCTTGGCATTTATTGTTAATTAAATGGTCCATTCAATAAAAATATATATCATTTATGTCAGTTATACTATAGTCATTTGAATGTTCGATTTATTATAAGTATGTTTAGAAGAATTAAAATCAATGGAATAATTCACGTTTTAAACCACAAATAATAAAACATTATTGCGATTTTAATTAACGGTAGCAGCCTTATTCTCTTTATTATAATTTTTGGTAATTATATTTCTAGTAGATAGTAAACAATTTGAGTTATTTCCATTGTTATGTTTCATTCCAGCAGACATGTTTCTCACACGCACAGAATATGATCGCGGTGTAAACACCTTTTCACCCGAAGGTCGTCTCTTCCAGGTTGAGTATGCTATTGAAGCCACAAAGGTGACAGTCATACATTAATAATTTCTTGAATGTCCAATTTTGATGTTGGCAATTTAAGTGAGCATTTAACCCATTCATCTTCTCTGCTTCCAGCTCGGATCCACTGGTATCGGAATTCAAACCCCAGAAGGAGTTGTTATGGCCGTAGAGAAGCGTATCACGTCCCCACTTATTGTTGCCTCCAGTGTGGAAAAGATTTTTGAAGTTGATGAACATATTGGTAATAATTTCGTAACTGTATACACTACTTCTGTGTAGAGGGGAGATAGAATTAAGAAATTATATCAATCGTATATTATGCAGTAAAATAATGACACCTCTTGTTGATTTCATATTTGTTTAATAAAACGATTTAGTCATTCATGCCTTTTGTGAATGTGTGCCCCTGCGTTAACCGTTTGTATATATACTATTGATGAATATTTAATTTTAATTAAAAATTTTCATAGTTATCTAGTGTAATTTTGAAAAATTCATTAAACACTTCAGCTTTATTTTCATTTTTTGGAATTAAATAAATATTGCTATTTAAATCTCCACACCTACCAGTCTAGCCCTATTTTTATACAATTATGTTTTACTTTGATTTGTGATTTAGACATACTCCTTATCATTTGCAGCCTGTGCAGTGAGTGGTCTGGTCGCGGATGCCAGGACTCTAATTGAGCGGGCTAGGGTAGAGTCGACACATCACTGGTTTGTTTACAATGAGAAGATGACAGTAGAGGATGTCACTAAGGCTGTGAGCAATCTGGCTCTAGCATTCAGTGACGATGACTCTAATGCCGGGGCAATGGTGAGTATTAGCTGTGCTCCATCGTTACTATTCTCCATAGAAATTAAATTTATATGTAGACAACTAGATGGGTAATCTAAGAAAAGTTTCCAGTAAAATTCTAAAACAGTCTGAGAGCAGCAATTTTACAATTGTTTCAGTACTTTGTATTATTTCTTTTATAGGCAGTCAAGGAAAATATCAATACCTAGCATAATTAACGAAAAGCATGAATATGTGTTTTAAATGGCGGCTCTTAGAATTATTTGTGTTACGCCTTTGTCAGTTGTTTTTTATGGTTTCATATATACTTATATAAATTCAATATATTTTACTATTAGCGCTTCGAGGGTCACAATGTAATTTGTACTCCTCTATTCTGCAAGAGAATATTTTAGCGTTTCAGTAGTAATTTTATTTAAAATCGTAATTCAATAGACTTTTAATAGAACATTTGTATAAACACAAAATCGGTATCACGTGGTAAAGCGTCGAAAAATTGAAACTCGCTATTAAAAAACATTACAACCGAAATTGAAATCAAAGATGACCGCCTAAAATAGACATCCCATTTGGTTAAGCTTTAAAATTGGTATGTGTTCTTCACGGTCGGTCCCACAAATTTACGTACTAAATTTAAACTCGTTTGGATAATCTGTCGAAGTTAAATATTAAAGCTATTCAATAGTAGTGTATTTATTGACATGCATTGGGAGCAGATATTTTACGGGTGTGTATTGCTATTGCTCGTACAGGCGCAAACATATTTCGTCTAATATTAAGTTTTTATAGAATTTGCACAATTTCAAATATATAGATAATAAAATATTTATGTGACATACTCGTATTATGCAGACCCAATAATTAGCCATATTAGTAATATTATATTTTAAATTAATTTTGATAATAATTCTTGATATCTGTACACTTGAGATTTTGTTTTAACACGGCTGACTGGTTTTGCCAGAGATATTAAGCATATGCCAATATTTCGTATTGTTTTACCCTAGATATTTGTTTTAGTTAATAAACATAGATTGGCTATCCAAAAAATGACTGAAGAGGTAAGTTTGTGGTAAAAATATAGATCTGATCCTTTCTAGGTGTTTAATTACCATGATTGATAAATGAGACTAATAAATATGCTATATTGATACATTTTAAAATAAATTTTTCTATAATAATATGTAAATGAGTGAGCATATACTTAATTTTTAAATTGATAATGTTGACCACAATTGCAACATGCATAATATTTTCAATTAAAATTTTAGATTGCCATTTTATGTATATATTTGTTCTGATTAATTTCAATGGTTTTCACATTTTTTGTAGTCATATTTTGCTATATTTCCTTACTATAAAACATTTATAAATGTGATGTATACAGATGTTGGTGCCTGTTATCATACCACCTTCCGTAGAATAAATTTAACGCATGACTTCACATCGTACAGTCTGTTTAGATAGAATATCGCATATTTTTTTTGTAATGTTTCTGTGGAAGAATTTTTGATAATTTGTTAAATTAATACTGTCTTTTATAATCTATAATTCTATTGAAATGGAATGAAATAATCCTAGTAGCTGTTTTTCTAAAATAAGTGTTTTAATTCATTTCGAAACAGATTATACAGCCTTAACTGGTATATCATTATTTAGTCTGCCTAGATATACAAGTAATTTAGGTGTATTATTCTGGTTATATTGTTACTGTACACTTATATTTTTTCATTGCATATTATCATAATATTAACACATTTCGTTTTTATATTCAACTTGACATTTTATTTTTTCAGAGTCGCCCGTTTGGTGTTGCTCTTCTCTTTGCCGGTGTTGATGAGAACGGGCCACAGCTGTAAGTTCCCTCAGATCTTTCTCTATCCAATTAAATCAGTTCTTGACTGCCTAAACGGGTCATCTAGGTTCTCCTACATATAGCTTAGATCGAAACATGTTACCAGTCTAAAAATAAAGGACCTAAAAAAATTGTATTTTTATGTTTTTATATGCATGAAAGTATAATTTTAAACAATTTAAAATTATTTTGATTACTCAAAATTTGCAGGGAAACAGATGCAAATAAAAACATTCATTAATGCTTATAAAATCTATTTCTGATTTTTTGTAATTTTCAAATAACATGGTAAGATTGTGAATCTTTTTATTCAACAAAGTGAGAAGATAACCTTAATACTATTACTCATATATATAAATAGTCTTCTTTCTCTCTCTACCTAGATGAACAATCTTTACCTCATGCTGGTTGGCGCGTAGTTTAAATGTGCGATGCAAAAAATCTGTTCTAATACAGTATCTTAAATAAATTTTCAGACGGGCAAATATTCATAAAATAAAGTACTGATATAAAATGTAAAATTATCGAAATATGTGTCTGAATTAGAGCTAGGTACATAATAATATGTAATTTATAGCTTAAATAATATTAAAGTTTTTCCGATACCGAAAATAACTTGTTTTGCTTACATTTAAGCCATATAAATATGAAAAAGAAGATATCTTCTTTTTTTCGTCGGGGCGACTTTCTAAGGCTTAAATGTAAGCAAAATAAGTCATTTTCGCTAGCTATCGGAATATTAAAAAAAATGTTGAGCTATACTCCTATAAATTACATGTTATTGTAGCTCTAATTCAGGTGCATATTGCTATACTTTTGTCAGTGCTTTATATCATGTACATTTGATCGTCGGAAAATCTATCTTTTATACTAATTTGATCTATATCCCGCATTTCTTGTCTCGCACAAGTGTGGATGACTCATCATTAGCGCAACCAAAATTTATTATAGGATTAAGCCAGATTGTTTATCTAGGTAGAGAAAAAGAATATGGCAGACGAAAGGTTTCAAAACGAAATCCATTCTAATAATGGCGAAATTTAGTCATTTTATACATATTACATATATTATGTAACTTTAGACAAATATTTGTACACATCTACGACATATATGTGCAATTAGTTACATATATGTCAACTTTAACTACATACATGTCAAAATTAACGACAAATATTTGAAATTAAGTAACATACATATATGTATGTATAAAATGACTGAATTTCGCCATTATTACAGTGAATTTCGTTTTGAACTCTTTCGTCTGCCATAGAAGAAGGTTATTTATATCTATGCTATTACTTGTACATTATATTAAATATATACCGGCATAATGAGCTATAAATAGATGAATGATGTCACACATTGCAAGGTAATTTCACTGACGGATTAGATGATTGGTCACAATTTTATATTTCTGTGTCACTCTTTATTTATATATTTTGCCTAAATAAGAAGGTGTCTAGTAAATACTCTCCCCCTTCACCTAATTACATGTCTACAACAGGTGACCTTCTTTTACAGCTACCACATGGACCCTAGTGGGACCTACATTCGGTACGATGCCAAGGCCATCGGTTCAGGTTCAGAGGGCGCTCAGCAGTCCCTTCAGGAGGTTTTCCACAAAGTTTGTTATTTTCTTCGATTTTTATTTTTCTCATCCCCTATCCTCTGCTTTAATGATTGATATGTATTAATACTACGTAGCTTGCTTTTTCATCGATTTGTTAGTGAAAGTTGAGAGGTCAATGATTATATCCTTAAAAAATAATTTTATTTATTTATTATCTACTATTGTAGTGTTTATTAAATTATATTTTCACTGTTCTTATTATCCAATAGGATATTTAGCAAATCAACATGTAATATGCACATCTTTAATGTAAATATAGCGATTCTCTATTTCTCATTTCATTTATCTGGATTTTCATTATTTATGTTAGTATTTAATAGAAGTTTCTGATTTCATGCCTAATTGTATTCATCTACTGTGTATCTCAAAGAAAAAATCGTCTGATTTATTCAGTGATTTATTTCAACACTGGTTTGTAACCAATGCATTCCATTCTAGAACAAACAGTAGCAAACTAAACAATATTATCGACAGTATTAGTAACCTATTCATTGCCGTCTTAAAAAGACGTATAAGTGGACAAAATGCATTAATCCTTACCTCAGAAGTAAGCGTTGATGTTTTGATTGAGAATTTCTTTGATTGTAAGCTTAACTATATTATACCAGTCATACAAATAATAATAACGTTACGTTTTTTTTCGCTTTTGCTTTAATTGAGCTTATTACTGTTTAAAGATATAAGTATAACTGTACACTGTTTTAAAGTATAAAAGATACGCATATTCGTAAAAACAATTATAACTTGGAAATGTAGTTACATATAATTATGGAGAAATGTATGTACGTGGAAATTATAATGCATTTATCTAGTCTATTTAACTATGTAGAAGTATTACTTTACAGTTTATCTCATAAATTTCTACGACCGAAATGAACGAAAACTTTATTTATATAGAGGTGAAAGTATATATAAATATTATCGAGGGGTGTATTTAGGCAAATGCGCAACCAATGTACCTTTAGCTTTGGGAATCGCTTAGAGGCCATCAGGGGCTATCACAGCATTTGTGACCATTTTATTATGTCTATCTAAACGATAGGTCATAAATTAAGGTCAAATATTGGTAATTGTTTTGCAGAATATGACTCTACCAGAAGCCTGCAAACATTCACTGACAATCCTCAAACAAGTTATGGAGGAGAAGTTGGATTCTACCAATGTAGAGGTGAGTGCTCTACAGTGCAGACTAAACTTACTTTCACTCATTCATTACAGTTATATTTTCGTTACAAAAAGGTTGGCATTATATCTTAGTAATTTATTCTTACATGGTATAATCAATAACCCTCCATAGTGAGATTTCTATATAATTATTTGAGTTGTAATCCCACCAATAATTGATCAATAAATGATGATATATTGCATGAATAATCTGAAAATAAACGTGTCATTTAGTTTTGCTCTCATATTTAAGCATAATGGCCTAATATTACCAAATATGTTTGTTTTTTCCTAAATGTATGTTATTTCATGCTTTGTGTTTAAATGGAGTATGAAGAAAATCCTTCACTGGTATGTGTTATCAATAATTATACCATTGGCATATTTAAAAAATGTCCTTTAAAAATATGCCGGTTCAAATATACCTGTTCTAAAAATTAACGAATGGGAAACATTATTTTATTTAGATATAAAATAAGAAAAGTAAGTATTTACTACTAAATAGCAAGTTTCTAAGTAACTAATTTTTTAAGTGAGTAAAATGTTTTTAAATGTATATACATATAATTTGTTGTCACCATATTACCACTGAAATCTGATTGGTATTCTTCTAATGGATAATGTGCTCTTGCTACTTCATTTTTTCCCAGATTATACAAGTATGGGTGACGTGTATCTAGTACCATTACCATTTTCTATTTTTTTCTAAATGAATAATAATACTAAATGCAAAAAAAAATTCTAGATTAATTGATATACTTTTGTTTAAATTATATGTATGTAATTACTATTTTCTATGTATAGCTATGTGATTACTATATATTTTTGTGTTATTCACCATTGTATCAATTTAGAACTGTTACAGTGTATGCATAAATTGTTTCCGTATTGTTTCCATCATTGGCTTGTAGATGGCAACCGTCACAAAAGAAAATAAATTCCACTTGTTCGCTAAGGAAGAGGTTCAGGCTATCATCCAGGAAATGCAGAACTAAACTGTGATTTCGTCTATCTGACTATTTTCTACTGAAGCACACTTTGTAGGCGGTGTTATCTCTGTTCATGTTTCGAATAAATTTGTAATTATTACTTAGTATGAATGTTTTTTCTTCCTTTTTTATTGTTTGATTATACATAGAATAATTGTGTCACTTTCATGAAAGTATTACCATGTAGTCATTTTGAGTATAAACATGAAATTCGGAATTTAAAATGAGTAGTTTAGTAGGTTCACATGAATGTAATAAAATACATTCATATAATAGTAACTGGATGGCTAGTTGTTATATTACTTAGACATGTATGATTATAAAGCGTGGGTTATGAGTTTTATTGAAAATAACTTCCGTAATAGTTCATACAGGTTTTACCTTTCAAGAACGACAATTTTCAAATCATAATTGGCGTTATAGATTTAAGAACGACAAGCTCATTTATATAACGACTATCTCAGTTCATGATTCGAACTAAAGAATTTAGCAATGACAAAAGAGATACGTATTTAATTATCAAGTATGGTGGTCATATGTCATTAACAGTATAGTTATATAATGAGTTTTATATGCATCATACAGCGTAAATCTGTTCATCGATCGACACAAATAGTTTTTATAATTTAGAACAAAGACAACTAGCGGTATCTCGATTCAATAGTAGAACCGAGGTGTACGTAACTAATGTACGTAAATATTGCGTTCACCTCGAGTTAAGATTAGTAGGGCAATTTCATTTTATGAATAGCGAAATAAATAATTTATCCAGGGAATGGCTGTGTATTGTGTTATATCTAAAATACAAAATGTTACAATAAATACAAAAAATCTTATATACAAAATGTGTATTTTATTTAAGTATATATAATTACCAAAAAAATTAAACGTTATTTTGTATAATTTGCAATTGAATACAATGAAGGAGGTTGGTTTTCGGAACCATGAAGCAGATAGAATTCGCGGTAGTCTACGTTCATATTTTGTTCGGCGAGTTGTA
>JAYRBW010059890.1:0-23519 GCA_036023295.1 Invenusta paracnida | reverse complement strand
ATACAAGAGAGAAGATACAAGAGAGAAGATACAAGAGAGAAGATACAAGAGAGAAGATACAAGAGAGAAGATACAAGAGAGAAGATACAAGGGAGAAGATACAAGAGAGAAGATACAAGAGAGAAGATATATCAGCGAGAAGATATATCAGCGAGAAGATATATCAGCGAGAAGATATATCAGCGTAGAAGACAGTAATATGGATCACTTCACTTTTACTAGAACAAAGTCAGCAGTAGGCATTCATAGAAAATTTAATGTGTATGTCATTATTTGTCATAATGCTATTTATGAAATTATTTGTTTATACAATCAATCAATCAAATTAATTATTTCTTGGCCTGTAATTTAGCAACTGGTGTCAAATTCGAGTTTCGGTTAATTTTTTAACATGCGTAGATCGATTTCATCTGATTTTAATTTATAAACAGAAACTACTTTGGTGATTATAGGGAATGTTAAAAAATTGATTATAAATGAGTTGATAATAAGTTGATAATGTCAAAGTTAATGTTATCAAAAGTTGATAATAAATTGATTCAATTAATATAGATCAAATAAATGTAACAAAATTTGAATTCGTAAAGACGGTTACTATACACTCAGATAAACCAACTAATCTGATTATATATATCGTTGATACTATCAATAATTTTCAAAGAATATAAGCAGTTGAAATTGAAATTAAAATTTTAGGAACCAATATAATACTGCTACAAAGGCAAAACAATTTCAGAATATTTTATAAGCAAAAATTATTATGAAGAGCTACTGCTCATTGCAATCGTGTAGGAGACAAATAAATTGGTAATTTGAGTGTATCTAATTTAAACTAATGAATAAACATACACATAATCATTATTCAATCTTATAAAGAAAAATAGTCCTTAGAAAAGTAGGAATCATTAAGAATTAGTCAAAGTAAATTTTATTAAACCATTAATGTAATCTTCTTCTTTTCAGAGAAAATTCTTCTTTGATTCTTGTTTGCGTGGAATTCTGACTTCAAAATAAACACATATTTTAGTATATTTTAGTACACAGATCAATGATTCTGTTATCAGACCCGCATTCAGCCGTATTGCATAGATTCACAAAGAGTAAGCATGCTTTATTTTGTTTAATGGTATTATCATATCATTGTCGAAAGGTCTACTCTTATTTATATCATTGTTACATTGTATGAAAAATACTACATACATGTTATGCTATTTTTGGCTCATTTATTTATTTAGCCATCAGGCATGGATGTATGAGTTAGCGTATTGCATAGTATAGGTATATCTCAATAAAAATGGGGGAAATGAGTTTTCGGCGCTTCCATGTGACTATTCAGAACATTTTAAGTTGGTAAGTATAAATAATTACAAAATCCTTATACAGTTCTTTAACGATTATTGTATTATGAAAAATATATAGCCGTAGCGAACCTTAACCTTAACAGCAATAAACTTTGTTCTGAAAAGTAAATGTTTTCAAAATAGCTGAATATAATTTTAGATTAGATCAATCTTAACGTGATATTTCTTTAGCTCAATTGATTGTAGAACTGATTTTGTTTAATATAGTAAATATGAATATTGAATTGTTAAAAATATAAGGAGACCACAGAAATACAAATTTATATCATCGACTCAAATAATTATACTAATCCAAATTTTAAACCATTAAGTACCTATCCTAACCTATAATTTAGTGTTCTAAACATTTTAATGTATTTACCAAAGCTTTAATTTGTAATTTATCTAAATTTTTAATTAGTATACATATGTTCTTTTAAAGAAGACAACATCGCTGTTTTTTATTAATGTTGAAACAATATTATTGTGGAAGTTTCAAATGTGTTAAGGTCTTCTGCATAAGACAAAGATTATAATTTAAAAGTCTTTTTAACAAAATTATTATGTAATGCAGATAAATATGTACATTTCAATAAGCTTTTTGACTTCCATTACTTTTCTGAAATTACTTTATGATTTAAAAGGTATTAAAATGAAATTTACTCATTTTTCATATCATAATTCATTAAATGTATGTTGTTATTAGATAAATTATGTATTTAAATATTTACACATCGACTAGTGTACAGAATTAAAAATATTTGTAAATATCGAATATTACATTTTAATCAAAATTTCTTTAAAAATTATATTGGACCATAAGACAACATCTTAATTTTTGCTTTAATATCTTAAGAAGTTAGCTTCAATATACTTTGTAAAAGAAATCATTGAAAATTTGGTTAATTTAACATTAAACTAACAAGTTTCTTTCGGCATTCAAATTCATTCATTTCAGAAATCTATTTTTCATCTGACTGGTTCAAGCAACAGAATTTTTTTTAATATCCCTATTATTGAAATCTAAAAAACACATAGAAATCATTTTCGAGTTGTTTTTACAAATCAAATTCATTATGCCTTAGTCTAAATACGACCACATTGTATATTACTAAATCATAAAATTTCGACACATTATATTTATTGTAACCACTTCATCGTAATGAGGTTTTATAAAAATAGATTTTGGAAAAACATATATAATTTAATTTATAAAATAGATTTAATATGAAATATTACCGCAATATTTACAGTTTATAATATTTAATACGTCATTATACATTTCAAGAGCTTCAGCAACCGTTAGATCTAGGTCCATTTGAAATTTTTAATTATTAATATTGTATATGTACATATTATGTATGTATATAAATTCCCTTTTTCTATACAACAACGAAAATAAAAGATTTTTTAATACCATACCTTTTAGTTAAAATCAACCAAAGTTTAAGAATTTAGGCTCAAAGAATACTCTTCATCATCGAAAGTTAATTCAACATTACAAATAAATAAACAGAACATTTAAATTTCTGTTTAGAGACATGACAATTTAAATCTTGATTCAGTGACTGTAAATCTAATTATGACTTCTCGACAGCGAGGTTTCGCGTTTTATTTATGTAGAAACCTTTTCCTACGAATAATTACATTCTAAAAATATAACCAAAACACGCAACTATACCTTTTAGATTTAACATACAATTCTATAAAAATAATATGTATTTTTGTAACAAAATATGTATATATGTAATCTAAACATGGAACTAACAAATCGAATTTCAAAAATGTTTTGAAGTAGCACTATAAGTATCAAATTTATTATTTATGACATAAATTCAGTTATATATATACATATGTATACATACATATATTACAAATGTATGTATTGTAAATGAATAAATGAAAACTGTATGTATTAAATTGATATTTTTTTCAATAAAAATGTCTGTTATTGTGTAAATTTTAGTCAAAATGCTGACAATTGAAACAGTTTTAAAATCGACATATGTTATTTATGTTATATTAGATCTACATTAGTCAACATGTAGGGTAATTATATATATATTTATCGACTATCTTTGAAATGTAAATACATATATATGACTCATGTATATATTAATTGACATTGTTTTAAATATTAAAAATTCAAGGATTTCCGGAAGTTAAAATATACCTTAAAAAAACTGTGTAATATATAGAAAACTTTTACCATTACTATGCAGCTAAATACAACTATAATGATCTCTCTATATTGATCCCTCTATAATGATCCCTCTATAGTGATCCCTTTATAATGACCCCTCTATAGTGATCCCTCTATAATGACCCCTCTATAGTGATCCCTCTATAATGACCCCTCTATAATGATCCCTCTATAGTGATCCCTCTATAATGACCCCTCTATAATGACCCTCTATAGTGATCCCTCTATAATGACCCCTCTATAATGATCCCTCTATAGTGATCCCTCTATAATCATCCCTCTATAATCATCCTTCTATAATAATCATTACGTTTGAAAACAATCGGCATTTTGTAGCTATAAAAGAGACATTAAACAGAGTAAAAAATCTATGCCTTCCAAAAAGTTTTAGTTTATTTCTGTAAATTATTTCCCTACTCATTATATATATATATATATGTATATATATACTATGTTTGACTGTTCGGAGGGAAATCGTGAATCATGTTCTAAGTCCTTATTAAATTATAATCAAGGCAGAGCTGGGTTAACTTGTGTTTTTTAATACTTCATTTACTCCCATTTTTACTTCCTTGTATTCATCACTTATCGTCTCTTTTATCACAAGTGTGGATCGTGAATAATAATCAATAATAACTGATATATCTGCCTCTCCCCCTCTCTCTCTCTCTCTTCATATTTTTGTCAATTTGGTGTAAGCTAAATTCTTGTTTACTTTCAATGTGCGAGGTGTGTGATTTTCATCGTACACAGGTTGAATATGACAAATGTTCAAGCACATTAATTCACATACACACAGACATGTGCTGTTTTTTATTAAGGTTTCAGTATATTTTATTTTCTGTTTACTGATTCAATCACACTATATTTGAGCACTGTTAACTATTTTAATAATTTTCAATACCTAATAACAAAATGCAGCAGTACATACATTAAATGTTGTAAGCTCACTATAAATAAAGCCATAAATTTCCCTACTTACCTGTTGAAATATATATCACTTTGCTACTTCCAAATACTACAAAAACAATTAATAAATTTGCATACAATTATAGTAAGACCATGAATGAAGCAAAAAAAGCTATATCGCTTATTCCATTTTACTAGAACTCTGATTGCACAAATAGCATTAATTTTTGGAACTTTAAATTTCAAATAAAAGTATTTTTTGCTATTTGGTACACTTTTGGTAATCATTCTGCATTAGAGAATCCACGCTTCAGTTTCTCCACACGCAGAGTAGAATTTAAACTAACATTGTTAGACTTCTCAATTTTTCTTTTTCTTTACTATTTTCATTTTTCTGAGACTTCGCTTTCCTGCACTTTTCTCTTCTCTACTCCTTTTTCTGTCCATGAAAAGAACAAGTCAAAGTTCAATTTATTCCGGAGCTTATTGAAGACCATAATCCATTCTGTCATGACGCAAACGCAATTTGCTTCATCCCCGATTCATTGCAAGATGATCCACTCGGATAAAACTGCGCCTTCTTCCTTGTTCTCTCCTTTATTCCATGAGGCGTTCACGATAAAACCAATCGAACTTTTTCCTCCTTTGTTCCTTTCCTCCCTTTTCGCTTATAAGGTGTCAACTGAGAATACAAAATACAAGACGCAACTCGGGATATTGTAAGTTTGAATTACAGACATTTCGTATCGCGATTTGATCCCAATGCCTTATGGCTGGATAGTGAACATCAAAATAGGACTACACGATCCAACTATTCTGCGAAATACTAGTTTACCATACTAAAATATGAATTATGCAAACGTACTAGCTGGTTTTTGGAAGAACAAATAAAATTTCAAAGTGTGTTTAGAACACATGGAACTCCGCTATATGATGTTGCGCACTGTGAAATGAATTAACTAGCGAAAATCTCCCTCCTAAAACGTATTTGTTGGGGGAAATTTGTCCTACTATCCTCGCGTCTTCTAGTATAAAGCATGGAGCATTAAAATATTTACCGCTTAAAGTATAATTACATTTTGGGAGAAACGTCAGTCTGGTAGTATTTCCATTTGTATGTAAACTCGAGATTTGCTTGTCTTCTATAGATGTATGCATATAATGCATACGTACATGCTTGGAAACACTGCGCAAACAGGTTCGGCAACTCAGTACATAATGATATATTTTCATCTATGTCTAACGTTGCTTTAGATTATGTGTAGAGAAGAAACTTGTAATGTTGTATGTTTTTTCCAACAAAAATTAAAGGATATATCGCATTCTGGAAGGCAATTTTCCAGAACATCTGGGAATTACAGTTATTCTTAATGTTTAACCTGAATACGAAATTGGGGGATCCACTGGGGGAAATATTTCTGAATTCATTACCTACACGTGAGCACAATCCACTAAGCAGCACAGGCACAGGGGCGTTTTCCATTTACTAATTATTATGCTGATTGCAGAGTTTTCAATATTTCGTGGTTGGTGCTAATATTTGAACTGAGTAATCAAGAATAGCCGGATCTAATTTCTATAGATATTGTTAATCTAAACTTAGAGCCTGCACATTTTTCGAAATAGTAATGCTTTGAATATAAATCTATATAAATAAATAAAAATATATAATTATTGCCCGAATAATATTAAGGTATTTAATTAAACAAACCTAATTTTCTTAAAGTCCATTACTACGTAAGGCCAGATTGGGTATACGTGTTAGTCAATGCCTACTTTTTATGCAGATAGATGTATTTCAACTAATCAGGCCCAGAAAACACAAAGTTTTATAATATAATTAGGCTATTGGTAAATATCCCAAAGCACCAACTTTTCTGGATCTCAGAGATAGGGGTGGGGTAGGGTGAGCGGGGTTGTCATAAACTGGTTTCATCTATATAGTTAGATTACCATTTTAATTACAATCAAGAGTCCTATACGCTCTCCTGTAACTGACTCGTTGGAAAAGCATAAAGCTGTAGTTCACTCGAGATATATCCAGACTTAATGAGTGCAGAACGAACTAACATTGTATTCTCCCCCTTTTCCCTTCGTTACGAGAAAGCGGATCGTAATATAAGGTTATTTAGTGTTTGTTTTACCCAGAAGACAATGGAATAACATTTTGGTGATGTTTTATATTTAAAAATGCCTATTTTCTAGATTGTTATATATTTTAAAGAAAAGGGAAACTAAAGCGCACACCTTTAATTAAATTATGCTATAAATTGAAACCTCTTGCGTATAAAAATTGATTTTTTCAAGATATAGTAATAATACATTTTAGCAAGAATAGACCTACATTTACGTATATGTATATAACTTCTCAAATATCCTACCTTTAATTCTTTTGAAACATGACAATAAAATTAATATATGCAATAAAACTACATTCATATACAGTCTAATTAAAATGTTATTATACATACTATTACATAGCGAGTTCATTACAATATATGTTATACTTCACTTCAAATTGTTACGACATGCTATTCGAGCCACGTTCAATTAAAGACGTATTTCTAACTATTGGACTAGAAAAAAATATTTCAACTGTGAAATTATTGCTAAAAAAGATGCTTTTTAAGATGAATATATTTTAATCTGAACATTTAGTACATCTATAATTAAGTCATTAATTTATTGATTATACTAGCATATTTGAGCTCAAACTTCTTTTTCCCAACCTCGGTAAAACAGCACCACCAACATTGTCAAACTTTCTTTTAGTTAAAAGTACATTTTTATAGCTGATTTTAGTTTTAACAAGGAGTAAGTTGTGCACCATACATTTCTGCAATAACTTATTGAAATAGTAGGAACCCATAAATCACCTTTAGTTTATGCAAACAAATCGGCTTGTAAAGGTGATTAGTTTACCCTTTTAAAGCTGAACAATCAGATAATTAAAAAATACATTACTGTATAACTTTTTAATATTAGAAATTTAACGTCTATATACCTAATTCAAAATTCATCTATTTGAATTACTTTCTATTAAATAGATTTTGTTATTAGCTTATGTATACACATTAAGCTTGAAACTTTTTATATAATCATGGATTAGCATATATTGTGATATAAAAGTTGCTCAAAATAGAATCGCGTATTTTGTTTCATTTCAATATCATGGTAACTTTAGATTATAATATTAAAACCATCACAGATTGTAACTATAAAATATGTCTCAACTTAATTTTATCATTTTTGTTACCATATTATAAAAGAAATTATACTACTCGTTAATATGAAAATCAACAGTTAGCATGGTTTTCAAATTTTTGTTGAAATAGTTTTATTTATTTATTAAAAATATATATAAAAAGTGTATTATAGCTTTTTTGAAATGGTCATTAATTTCGGAACCACACATAATACATATAATTTCTATATTTAAATAAATAATTGATAACATAATAGGAGTACATGTAGAGTCAAAATGTATGGAGCAGACGGGCACCTACCTCCTCAACAGCAAGATCTAAAGCCACTTCGTATCCCTCGTCGTTCTCCTTAGGTGTGAAGAAAGCAGTGTAGGGGCCACTCACCGCTTTCACTGGCGGTTTCCCCCTACTTGAGGGAATGATCTGCACATTCCAGCATACAAGACGCGTGAAGTTGCGTGGAATATTACGCACATCAGTGTAAAAGAAGCGCAGCTTTACCAACCGACCCAGAATGTCACTCTGGACGAGCCACTCTTGTTGTTGGCTGTCATAGAACCGAGTACAGTTCTTATTGTGACTTGTAGGAACCAAATCTAGCGTTGACAGCGTCGTCATGGAGTGCATCTCAATCCGCACCCGGAACCGCGCCTTCCCGGAAAGTCCACGAAAAAATGGGGTGTCCAGTTTGTAGTGACGCGAGTGGCCCTTTGTGTCCAACTGTTGCTCGATAACTCCGGTGTCGACATTGGGAACTTGTGCTGAGCCGGACATCGCGGAGAAGACGACTCGGTAGCGCACCTTACACCAGTGCTCAAATCGATTGTGCCTACTAAGGATAATTGACGGAATCGGCGGCGGTTGCTGACCACCCATTTCCTCGCCACCTCCAACGTCGGGTGGTGGAGCAATCTGAATAGCCAGGTTCCAGTCGCACACCCCGTAGGTAAAATAAGCAGTTTCTAGGCGACCATCACAATTTGCCAACTCGCGTGAGTCCTTCGGGATAATTAGCTCCTCTTCGAAGGTAGTTAGCCCGTTTTTTAACTCCAACTCAACAAGGAACTTATAATCGTCAAATAGGAAGTCGCGATTCTTCAGGTCCGATATCTCGCAAAAGGTTGTTCGACCATTAGTCAATTTATCGTGCGTGAACTCGATCGATTTCTGAACGAAGGACTCATTCCGTGTGAAGTGACTGCAGTTGACTGCCGTAAAGGTACAGTCAACCTGGATTCGCATTCCCGTTAGACTACTACGCAAGGAGAGAAAAGCCCCAATGTGCGAGTCAGTTCGCTCAAACCGGACCGTCCAAACCTGATTGCTGTATGTGAAATCTTTGGAATAGGCCTCATTTATCACTCCACGCACGAGTTGTGATGGCAATACAAAGGTGAATACCTGGGTATCCACGCGGTCACTGAGTTTCACAAATCGGTGTAGTTGGACAGCTTGAGTGTTTCTACCGCCGCCTCCGCTTACGCCACCGCCATTACCCCCACCACCACCAACTCCACCTGAGCGTAAAGAAGACATCTTATCGAAGGAAAGAAGGTGAATGTCAGTTTGCGTTTTGTCCGAACACACCGAGATACTTTGACTTTGCAACGAACCGGGTCAATCCATTTAGCGTGGTAGCGAGTGTAATCTAAGAAGGCATTCGCAATATGAGATCACCAGCCTCCGATTTCAAAGTGAATTTAATCTCAAATTGTATCGTTATAAATGATAATTGTATCGCTACAGCTGCATCTATGTATATATGTAAATGTGTTGAATATATTTGTATTGTCCACTTGATTGGGTGGGTGATCGTTTCGCGTTGTGAATATGAAATTGACAATTTGATCAGCCTGAATATAAAGAGGAAGATAGGAAGGGAAAACGTTTGACTAAAAGCCCACTATCTTTTCAATTCTCTCTGATACTCTACTCGTTACTATTTCCATTTTGCTTCCACAGTGAAGAGGAAATAATATAAAGCGTGAATGACGTATTGAATGTTTTCGGGGTTCAGCTTTGCCTTTTGCTCAACCAATAACGGACAAATAGGGAAGCTGAGATATTCCAAGTTGCTGCTACAACTACAACCTTACAATGCGGCTTTTTAAACGCCTAAAGAGATGATAACATTATCCATAGTACATAGGCTCTTATTATGAGGTTATAACCATATATATATGTATGTATATATATTCCCAAAACTGAAAATTTACCGAGTTAGTTTAGTGTTGAAGAAGGCAATTGTTACTGTGGAGCGTATGCCTCAGAATTGTCGATTGAAATTGATAGTACATGTTGCGTCGCATTTCTGCCTCGAATAAAATTGTAATCATAGCTCGCCAATTAAATACGATAATAATACTTTAATCATGCGACCAATTTTATTACTGCATAGCAAAATTACTTTATATACATTTAAGAGAGAGTACCTATAAACGAGCTTTGAAATTATACAAGAACGCTTGGCAGTGCAAACAACCAAAATATATGCTATTTTTGACGTCAATTTGGGGCAAGATGTGAACAAAACGTTTTGTGTTTGTGATCGAATACAGCAGTACAAATCCTAATCTTCTAGTCAGCCACTAAGTTTAGCAATTGTAAAGTTTAGTACAATCATAGTGCCACAATGGATATTTACAACAGCAAAATTGATGTGCTGGCTATTCTCAATGAGTTACTGTGTAGATGTTTCTTCCACTTTTAATTTCTTAGAACTTAAAATCGAATTGCAGAACAATTTATATAAATCAATAGGGATGCTTGTAGTAATACATGTCCGTTCTGCCGACCCCCCCCCCCCTAAACACGCACACAAAGCCATTGTTCAATTTGATATATTGTAGAATTGGTGTCAATATTAAATTCTTTTATTTCAGAATTTATGGCCTAGATTTATTTATTACAAATATTTTTTTTAATTCAGAGGGGAATATTTAGTTTTAAACAGCGCTATTATTTACTCCTACTACTATACAGTGAAATATTTTGTCTAAAGAGTTAGAACACTTTATTGAAAAGGACTTTACTGGGCTAAATCAATAGCTTTGATTAAGTCCCTTTTTCTGAAAATTAATTAAAAAACCGTCTGTATAAAAATGTTATGTTTATTTGTAAGTGACGCGTAATCCCAACCATGAACAGCTAGTAAGTAGTCTTCATTTCAAAATTTGAATTACACAGATGTAAGCAAATTATTTTAATTATTACAAATATGTTGATTTATTTTAATAAGTATAAAATATACCCAATTCTACTAAGCTAAATTAATTTCCCCAACTATTCTTTTACTCATGCTTATAATGTTTATCCAATTACGTTTACAATCTTTAAATATATGTTTACGTTAGGAATATTGACATAATTTGTATCATGATTTTTAGGACCCTTATTCTCTTCCAGCTATGTTTTATAATGCGAATTCGAAAGAGGAAAACTAAACAGTAGATTTTACTCATAAAACGTTGTCTTGCTTACGCAAATTCCAAATATTCATGGAGCGGCATGGCTTACTATTCAACTCTCTTGTTCTTTAATGGATTATTAACTTTCGCTGATACCGGCCTGGCCTTCAGTTGATATTCGAATAGAATAAAATGTTATTACTCCCAGAAGCCCAAGTCTCTGCACCCACTTTTTATGTTTTCAATAAAGATTAATAGCTTTCACTAATCAATATATCGGTGAAACATACGCTGCTATATGCGAGTAGTATTACGTACATCACTATGGAGACAATGCCAGATCATTTTTACCGGGTATATAAAAATAAAATTAATATAAGAAATTTCTTCTATTGATATTATATGTAAGAATATGTTTATTACAAAAAAATTTATGATAGGGCAAATAATATTTCCTTTTATTTGAATTTATCCTATAATAAATGACGAACTATACTGCGTATGTGCTATATGACGTAGAGCATGAAACATGTATATTTCCCAATGTTTATTAATAAATGTAGGCCATATTATACCCTCAAATAAAATAATAAGCACCTTTATTAGAAACAGTATAAACATAATTATATTATTTTCTGTGTATATTACTATGTATATTATTAATACACATATTCCAATGTAACACTTCTAACTAGAAACTAATCAGTAATACCGCGCTTCTTAACAAAAATCAGAAAAATCCTTATTTAAAACAATGAAATTCTACAACAATTCTAAGCATACACACACAGTTAAGACTCCTAAACAAATATATTTACATAGTAGTAAATTATAACAAAATACAGGAATAAATCGAAAATGTTTAATATTATTAGTGATTGGTAAACTACTGTATATATTCAAAACAACACTAATATAATATACTAGTATAGTAAAGCAGATCCTTTACAAACGAATTTTAGCGTCAAAGTAATGTTATTTAAACATTCTACAGTGTTGATCCAAAACAATTTAATGTTAGTCTATGTGAAAATTTTTTTTAAATGTACATAACTCTGAAGTAATAATCAAGTTATAGTTTTAGTTGTTATAGTCAGACCATGCATATCCTTGATTTGTTCTTTGAGGGCCTGAAATAGTAAAAAGAAGAGCGAGTGACATTATTAGGACTGGGACACACGTTTAAATTATGTTAATTACACATTCTAAATGCATATATACAAATGTAAAATTCTTAAAATACGGTCAAATAAATTATACTTTGATAACAAATTTGAAATACAGAAAATCCAAAATTAATTTTGTATCACAATTTTGCGCAAATTTAATTTGGCCTTTTAAATTTATAGGCCATATTATTACTAAACTCTAAAGTATACAATAAAATCGCAGTGAGTATTAAAATCCAATCATACTAATAAAAATAACCTACACTAAATATTTCTTAATACGAAAGTATTATTTCTGTATAATTTAATTTAATAATATAATTACACATTAATTAAACATGAAACTTATACTACCTAACATTAATTTCTATAAAACGGGCATCTTCAAATATATATATCAAAAGGGAGAAACCTGTATTCGTTAATAACTAGTCAGAATTTTTTTTATGTAAGTGGTAACGCTGGTAACTGTTAAACAGTAAAATCAAAATTAGAAAAATCCATCAATATAGGACCCAATAAAATAATTAATATTAAAATACGCGATACATTTTAAACTGAAATTCATTTAAAGTGTTTTACAGGCATCTTTCAGACTATTTCATTATAGTTAAATATTTTCCAACACTTATAAATATATGTATAATCACAATAGAAAAAATATACTTGAATGACTTTTGCACAGAGAGCATTTCTCCTATACAAACCTTCAATATAGGATAGGATAATGAAAAAATTCTACATAAAGCGATAACTGGTTATTTCGTTCGTAATTTCTATTTCTATTATAATGTTGTTTCGTCATGTACATATAAACCACATATAGTACACATTATATCAAAAAGGTAAATAGGAAGTAAAACAGTATTCCGTATAAAAAGTGCAGCAGCAATACTCAAAATCAATGTCAAAAATCGATGCCTTACCAATACGTCGACTACATAATAGTCAAGATATGAACAAGCACTGGACTCAACAAACAGGATGATAACGATGTGGGATTTTAATTGTGTGTTTGGCGATTATTAACCGAACAATATAAGCTGTCTCACTCAATATCAATCTATATGTCTGTCTCTTGTGTCTTCAAAAGAATTTATAGGACTCGGGTGTAGAGATTCGTCCAGTTGCCGATAAATGATCATAATATGCAGTTGTCTCTCTCAGCCGAGCTCAGACAAGCAAGCAATTCAATATAACACATAGTCCCTACACTGTTTTATCTATAATGCAAGAGACGGACAGAAAGATACACTGGTTAGTGTATAATTATTGTTCTGGAGTGTTACTGAAGGGGTGATAACGTGTTTCCCTCTTAATGTGTACTATGCAAGTTGAGGAAGGTTAAAAAAAGAAGAAAAAAGTTAAGAAATAGAGAACAAGTATCTAAATTAGACTAGCTTGTCAGTTCCAAGCGTGCGTAATTGTTATTTTAAGTTATTGACCATGACAATTAAAAAGAGCGCCAGCGAAAGCAATATCTACGATATTAAAAGTTAAATACTGCAAAGATACTGTAAAAATAAATACTGCAAAGTTTACACCATCCCATAGATATATACTGTTTAAATGTAGTTATAGAGTATGTATACATATATATATATATATGGATAAATAACTTTAGAAAATATACCATCGAAGTTTACTTAACCTAATAGTTAAATGCAGAACATTATAAAGTTACGAAAAAAAGGAAAAACGAGAATAAACCACTGAGCATTGTTTTAATTTACACATTATTTAAATTGCATTCCGCATTGTTTAATTTCAAGTATGAATGCCCAAAGATAGTACCCTTCACATATAAAGGCATTTTGGTCTCACCTCCTTGACAAGACGATGCTGTTGCAAGGTCCTCATTCCTTGGAACTCACTCGCCTCGATATGGACTTTGTACATGGAGCCGCAGCCACCTAGGGGAGGAGAGGATATTAGTCACGTCAGAAAAAAATAGATAAAACAATGAACAGCAAAAACGAAACAAAGTTACGTAAATAGCAAAATTCCTTCCTAGACACTCAAAACTCCCCATGTATTAATTATCCGATTAGCTACGTATCGTAAAACAACGTTCACTGTCAGAATCTCCAGAGAATTTGCCAGTTATGATCTCCATAATGCCTCCATAAGATATCATTAATCAGCCGTAAAATTCCTATTTTTAGGGACATGGCGCTAAGGGTTGCGCTCATCTTGGATATTGGCTTTTTTAATCGGATGCCAGTTTATGTGTAAACTAGAGCAGTCTGCCAATCGTCAGAAAATAATTCAGTTATTTATAATATGATAATACCTATTAATATCTACGGCTGTGCCTGTTCTGTTTCAAGATTTATTCAGCTCTCAATTACATAACTAAATTAAGCCAACTATTTATTTTAGTGAAACATTTATTACTAAAAATATAAAAGATACATGATTAAAGCCACAAACAAGCGTCGTTCTAGTTTTAGGCTTAGCAAAATCCCTTCCGCTGGGTATCCAAACTTTTATGTGTTCAATTTGCATGCGTTATTACTTAAATTTTATATGGTTATAGTGGCCATAGATTAGTAGTAATTATTCAACTAAAATATTTATTACTTTTGAAACCGGTACACTATATCACCAGTAAATATTTCACGTATAAACAATTTATAAAGACGGTTTTTGAAAATGTCAGGAATAGAAAATGTATTTTATGACATAAATTTTAGAAGCATAATTGCTTAAAATTTTATACAAAAAAAAGTGTTTAAGTCTTCAATTTTCTAAACGACCAATTTATATAATAATATTTCTATTTATCAATTTTCATGTGTTAACAACGAAAACCATCCTAGATTTTTGTTAAATCATCTTGATATATAATATGTCTCATTTGTTGTCATAATAAAATAGGATGCAAGATTTAATAAAAGTGGAATATATAATATTTTGTGCATTTCGAGATTACACAACTAAAATAAATTACAAAACTCAATAAAAATTTATGTTGCAAAATCTACAAATATCAAATACGAAAAAGGGCGAAATAGGGTGTTTTATTCCTAATTGTAATTGTTTCAATCAACTTAATATATCAACTGATTAATTATACTACAGTATTAAAGTCACCTGGAATTTAGATAAAACATAATTGATTATATTAGTGCAAAATACGTACAATTACTATCGTAACCTAGTAATCCAGTACAAGTCATTTATTAATATTATAAAATATACCTACTAAACATATATATATATATATAATACACCTATATGTGTGGCATAGAATGATCGTCAAATAGCATAGTAGGTATATAATGTAATACAGTTCCACTAACACAATAATACAATTATTATCAGAACAAATAAATATATATGCTTATACCATTTTATTTCCAGACGTATTAATATTAATATACCTACGCATGAACACCTAATCTAGACTCAGAATTGCCCCCACTATCGGTGCCTACCTCGTTGTGATAACGGGATTACATCAAGTGATGGCATCAAATATTCATAACCTTCCATTTGTGTGCATAAAACTGCCTAAGATTGGGCAATTAATAAAATAGACAATGACAATATGCTCTCGGGTTAGCTTCCTCCATCTCCAAATAAGCCAAAATAAATACTATTTTGCCACATAATACCCCTAACCCCCAAAATGACAAAACACGAATTAATTAAATTGATAATTATAATCAACATTACTAGAGTAGAGTATATTGCCGTATTAATAGTTACAAACATTTGTAGAGCAAGTAGATATTTGGAGTTTAATGGCAAACAACAGTTACAATAAACCATCAAATAAAAAAGTTTTTGAAATAATTGACAATTCTTTCGTTATTTTTAAGCAAATATGTATTACATACACAGCAGGTGTCAAAAGGTATCAATGGTAAACTTGGCTCCCCTTAATGCTCAATACAATTAATTTGTTTCAAGCATAATAATATACTAAAAATGCCTTACTCATCAATAAATTAATTGGAAGTCACATTTTATTGATTTGTTAAATCCCAATTATCTTTTGCACGTGTATTGAAAATTATTGTTACAAATATTTATTATCACATAATACACATATTACCATATTTAATGCAAAGAAGTAGTAACAATAATAATTTTTATTTAACAGAAATTACGTAAAATTTCGGATAAAAACCGCGAACATTTCATTTAACGCGTAATGATATTATCTTTAACACAATATCTATAAATAGTTAAAAATACATATTTCAAAACTTTTAACAATAAAACTTATTTCTATCAGATCTACTTATGCTAAATTTAAAAAGTAAGAAGCTATTGATATTCATTTTATTATTACTGTACAAAAAAACAAAAAAGTAAAATGCCCAATTAAATGAATATGAAGTACTAGAATATATTTTTATTTCAAGCTTTTGGCAATTCTTACACTTTTAATCTACTGCAATATTCAAACACTCGAATCACGCCAAGTTTCAAAAGGAAATCATGGCATTGTTTTCAAATTTGTGCTTTAACGGTAATTTATCATGTAAATTAATCGTTAATTTTGAATGTATGTATTATATCCCTAGGCTAAGCTAGATCAATATAAAAAAATGTTTCAAAACCTTACCATTTTGTATAACAAATATATAGGCAGGTTACAGTCAATACCAGAAATAAATCAGAACGCGTTCTGACAAATTAATAACCCAAGTGTACATAATGTATGAATTGTGTGTGTAATTTTTAATTGAATAATTTTTAACAATATTTTTGTAGACACATGAATTATGCATAATTGTGTAATCTATTAACTAATATACGCATATATGCACAATAAGACATAAAATTCACTCATATATACTTCAGGTATTGACACTAACATATATAAATTAATTTACTGAACAAAATAGGCCCCTTATTCACAAGCGGTTGTATAAACGGGGTGATTACAAAGCATATAATTGGTTAAAGTCACGAAAAAGCTAAGTTGTTGACAAAATCAACGACAATTAGTCCAATTTATTCAGATAAGAAACTGGTCATTAATGAACGGTTGGTCCGTTTTCAAATTCAAATGGAAATTATAACTCTACTGTTAGCAATAACAGTGTAAATTCATTAACGGAACACTACACCATGTAATGATAAGAGGAAAGATTGAAGATAAATTTATATTTATAGAACGTGATCTAAGAAGAAATTGATAAAAGGGCATTGATAATTAAATCAGAAAGATTTGTTAAACTATATCAACGATTGTTCATCACCTAAGATTAAAGATATATATATATATGTTATTTATAAATTTAACAAAACTAAAGATGTTAGATAATGTTTTGTTTAATATTATCTAAAAAACGACCGAGTCGTAAAAATGAAAGCCAAGACGAGCTCCTCAAAAGAAAAATGTTGAAACGATATTGATAATAGGAAGTACAGCCATTAAAGAAATTGATATAAAAAGAGTGCCAAGATTTAAAAAACCAAATGTTAAAATTATAATGATGATACATGGTACAGCCATCGAAGAAATTGATATAAACATGGCGCTAAGATATAATTGTTACAAAACTTTCTGTTTGTAATACATAAAATCCATAACATATCCAAAAATCCAATCAATATGGAACAGTGTACGTCTAAACTGAAAAATTCATAAAAATATTAAAACAAAAATTATTTCAAAGATCGTGGCAATGGTATAAATCATATTATTTTATATGTAAAAATATTCGGTCACCAAGAATTTTTGTTGTGATATTTTTATGAATTTTACAGTTTAGATGTACATATACTTATGTTCCATATTTATGTATACGTTTATGCATTATAAACAATGTATTGTAACAATTAAATCTTGGCGTCCTTTTTGTATCAATATCTTTTATTTAATGGCCGTACTTCATATCATCATTATCATTTCAACATTTTTCTTTTGAGAAGCTCGTTCCTGGCTTTCATTTTTGCAACGCGGTCGTTTTTTGGTTAGATAACAACAAGAAATAATGTTTAATCTAAATTGACCCCTTTTAAAAAAGTATCTAAAAACCTTTTCTAAAGTACATTTTAGGTACATTTTGTTCCTTAGCGTTTGGCAATTACGCTGATACCAAAAAATAAGTTTTTTAATGCATTCTAGTCCGATTTATTAGTGGTCAAAAATTGACCTATTCTCCTTAGTATTGACTAGATGTGTTAACATCTTTCAAGCTAAATGCTGACGCTCTTGTTCTGGGCTTGATGATACAGCTTCTAATAAAGATTTTTTCAAATTTCTATTACATTAATGAAGGTAAAATCGATTTATAAACCACCCTGTTATACTGCTTCCAAATTTAAAATTAATATTTCAAGTTTTCTGGATATTTTTATATTTTATTATTCGGTTGTTGTCATAGAGCAATTACATACTGTTATATACTAATTATATCTATTATTACTCTGTGGTCATTGCAATGAAATGTATAAAAATCAATAAAAATAGTTAATATAACCAATGTACTCTTTTTATGTCTCTTACCCATGATGTATTTATTATTCGACAAATGCTATGGACGATTTCTAGAAAATATTAATCGCTTATATAGACACTACAAAAAGAAATAAAGTGAAATTCCCCTTTTAAACAAATTTACAGTGATGTTTTCAAAAGAGTAATTACCACTGATATCAACAACATCGATGGCTTTGGCTCCGGGGAAACACTTGCTAAGACGGGCGATGATTCCCTGTTCACCATCGGATTGCTCAACGGCACCATTACTTATCCCTCTGGACAGGCGCAAAGAGGCAGCTGCTATCATTGTCTGGAGTAGTGAGAGTGAGGGTTGGTTAGGACGTGCAAGGAGGCTTCGTCCAGTAGCCAGGAGGGCGCTTCTTAGGGACCACATCTGGACCAAAAGAGAAGAGTTCTCATGACATTGGTTGATTAATTATTTTAGAGAAACTACATATTTTACCTATTCATAAGAGTTTATAATAAATCAATAAATTAAATTAAAACATTATAAATAAATCAATGAAATTAAAGAATAAATTTTCATATACTTTATTATTTTATTAAATATAGAAGTTAAACATCTAAACATGTTCTAAACAGTTAGAACAATTGTTAGCATGTTTTCCAACTCAAATACGCTGTATTTCGTCTTAATAAATCGCATCTGATTCTTATCAGTTTCAACTTTTAGATATGTTTATGATGTAATTTAAAAGTAAAGTTATCTACTTCGACAAAGGTCCCTGTGCTGTTTCCATATGTATATACTCATACACTGATCCAAGTTTTGTTAGTAATAAAGTTCGATTTTACAAAGATACCATTTTCGATTCTGAGAGGCGTCATCTCAGATCATATTGCATCTTCGACGAAGAGGTTGGATCTTTTACAAATTAATATCTACGATATAGCTGCATTAAATTGACAAGTATATGCGAGCATTCTTATATCTAGGTGTAACTAAGCAACTGGTGTCAAACATTCGAATTTTTTGTTGCTTCTATTGACCAACTACTGATTCTTTTGTTAAAATAAATTGTTTTTATTTTAAAGTAAATTTACAGATAGTTAATAAATCACCGAATAACCTTTTCTTTTTTAATATGAATAAACAAAATAAACCAATAAAAGGGATCTAAAATCAAATGCACACCAGTTGCTAAGTTAGATTCAGACAAACAAATGAAATCGACCATAAATGAACGAATGAAAACAAATCGTTATAGAATTCGGAAGTCACTACGATAGAATTTTGGAATTCCATTTTTTTTCAATACAATTTACCCATTTAAAGAATTAAAAAAATGACTCTTTATTAAAATGAATTTGTTATTAACTAGATATTTGCGAATATTCACAATTCTAATAAGCACGAAAAAGGTTGTATTACCATTCTAGATTTAAAAAACGAACCGAAATAATAGACTTGCAATATTCTCAGTTTAACGGGATTTCAACTCTGGTAATGTTGAAAGATGCATATTGCACAGTACGAGTATATTCATATGCTGCTTAATTTAGTTGAAGACTTTTTGCACATACGCCATTCAGTCTTTAAAGTTGACAGTTTTACAAGTAAATCAATGACACATTATTGTTATACTTCATTATAAGCTCTAAACATCAATTAAGTTTCAAATTGGTATAAATTACTTCGTTTCATACACAGACTATGTGTTGATTTAAATGTATAAGCTATATTATATATCTATCGATAATACTATATCAAAACACAAAATGCTAGTTAAATATATTTATTAAAACAAAAAAAAGGAGTATCAAATGCTTCGACACATGTATATATATTTTAGCTACACTGAAGCCAATTAAATTTAAGAGTAAAATAATGCACAATATTATCATTCACAAATCATATCAATTAAAATATACATAATAACACTTCATTTGTATACATACAAAAATCACATTAAACAGTAAATTTTTCAGGTATAAAATGACAGATCAAAATTAAGAAATAACTGCTAAAACAAAATGCCAATTAAAATACCAGTAAGGATGGATAATACATAACCAAAATAGTTACTACTGCAAGTAATATATATCTATATATACTACTATTCTGATAAAAAAGTTGGATTAAAATAATTGGGATACAGTAGGTTATAAAAAATATTTCGATTAACATATCTTGATAGGATTAATTTATACATTTGGCATATTCAAAAATATAAATATAGCAATTTTATGTACTGGATTTATGCAAATATAATTGTTCAAAATTTTTGAAGATTGCACCAAAATTTAAAGTAGCTAATAAATCTTTTGAATATGAGAACAAAACTACGCGCAGTGAAAAAAATTGTAAAAAAAGATTAATTGATAATCGTTACAAGTATTTTTAAAATAAATTATCAGCATTGTTTTTTCTATAAATTGTATACATCATGAAATAACAATATTACCTATACTAATGTCGCATCATATGTACAATGCAAAATATAAATGTTACTGTTAATATATGCCTCAAAAGGATTATTAATATATTAATTAATCACACTCAATTATATTATATTTATATATATTACGTTTGATTTTTATGCATACATGATGGCTAATTTATCTAAATTGGCTGGACTCATAAGTTAAATTATTAATAGCATCTTTCAAATTTGGTGATTAGTTATATAAATTATATAAATACAAAGAATGTTTTATACTAAATGGCAGCTGTGCCTTAACAAAGTACATATATAAACTAACAGGATCGGATTATCAGTGGCAGTATAAAATGTCTTGAAAATAGTGATGAAATGCAGCAAATATGGACAAGAATAAATGCCCTGTCGACATTTGAATAATGTTTGTTATATTTGATTATGTCGATGTTAATTTCTATTTTATTATTTGAACATAACATTTATAAGGCTATAATGTGCTGCTATTTTATCTAACGAAATATGTTACGCTTGAGTGAAATAAATGGCCTGGCATTATTGCGTGTTCTAACAATCTTAATTTGAAGGAAAAACCATGTAAAAAGCAATGTGTATAGTTAAGTAGATATAGTTAAGTTTCATGTAATCATCATTCAAGTGAAATGTATAAAGTATTTTGTTTCCTTTTAATAAATAGTAATCGCAACAATTTAATCTCAAATACTTCCAAGAGAAATATTACACTACTTAGTGATACAAAGAATGACAAATTTCTGCTAATTCAAATAGAAAAAAAATCTCAAAAAGTTTTTTTTAGCAAGGCTAACTCTTTTTTTAACCGTTCGTTTTCCTCTATTAGAATGTTCTTTTCGTCAATCAGTAGTTTGATATTGTTCGATATGTTTGCTTCTGTAATGACAAGCTCCTTGATCACCTTAGCTATAGTTTCATCTTGCATACGTTGAAAATCGCGACACAATTCGTCCCGCAGATTTTCCTTAAATTTCTCAAGATCCAGCATGGTAGATGAAGTAGTAAGCGATGATGGAAGAGATAGCAATGGTTGCGATATGTTGTCAATCACTGATTTGGTCGTAGGAGGTGGGTACGGGGGCAAAAAGGAAGAAACGTTGTCAAGAAACGTAACCTTGGGAGTGGTGGACACAACGGCGTCGGTGGACACTTTAGTTGAGGCAGAAGAGTTTTGCAAGAGGCCAGAAGAGGAAACGGAGAGCGACTGACGCATGAATGAGGGCTCTTCAAATGTGAGGGAGCCGAGATTGTTGGCCGACGTGTCATCCGGCAGGGATGTGAAAGACAGCGAGGCCAAGAGGTTGGGTGGTCCATCTCCCTCGCCACATGTATCCTGGAGTGAGGAGAGCACAGAAAGGCAACTATCGTCTCCTGGTGGCCGTTGCTGTTTCGTTGGAGGAAGGTTCTCGGAGATCTCATGTAGTGGAGAGCGTGGAAACTCGTCTACACTAATGAGAGAGGGACGTTGGGAGGATTTTGAAGACGGCACTGTAGAGAGTCGTGTGACGATAGAGGAGTTCCCATCACTACCGCCACAGGAAGGTAATGGGTCAATTGCACACTCAAACCTAAGACAGTTAATCGCGGAGGAGGAGATTTTGCACTCAATCCATTGGGGCTGACGAAGATTTCGAAGGTCGTACATCAAGAGGTCGCCCTTTTCTGTGCCCACTGCAATACTGCGACCGTCGGCGGCGATATCCAATGCAGTTACGGGGTCAGAACAGACGATGGACTCGAGGACTGTTGGCGCAGTAACGTCATACAGGAGGACACTACAGTCCAGCCCACCACTCAACATCAGCATCTCATTTACGGTGGAAAAGGCGACCGTTGATACTGGTTGAGAATGTACTGTGGGAAACACTTTAACTGGAGTCTCAGAGCCAATGTTCCAGAGAGCCACAGAACCGCTCTTGTGTCCACTGGAGAGAAGTAACTTGTTGAATAGACTGGCTGCTAAAGAACTGACTTCCGATCTTTCTGGGAAATACAAATTAATCGGAGAAGCTCCACTGGTGGCCAAAGAGTGCACTGCGATCTCCCCAGTGGTGTAACCACCCACAACAAAGTCATCCATGGCCGTAAACAACACAGCGTTAAGAGGGGAATTGACCGGCCGATAGCTTCGCTTCAGACGCAACTTTTTCACACTGTAGATGGAGATCTGGCCAGTCATTGCTCCGGTGACCAGATAGTTTGTGGTGCTGTTGAACCCTAGGCTGGTCTCTTGCTGAAAGATTGTGAGTCGGGTGTCTCGCCGGCCCTCCACGGAGCGCAGATAGACAGAGCTGCCGGAACATGCGGCGGACACTAGACTCTGGTTGCTGGCCATCCATGCCAGTTGATTCACAGGCTCTTTGTGTGGGTTGTAGGAGCAGGCGAGAGAGGGAGATGTGGGACCC
>JAYRBW010059879.1:0-10798 GCA_036023295.1 Invenusta paracnida | reverse complement strand
CCCCCCACCCTTAATTAGCGTGAACTTAAGCGCCTCTACACGCAGGTTGAGATCTCCAAGACGAAGGCGATGCGCAAGGACAACCCGCATGTTAGCAAACGACGGGGTGGTAGGAAACAGCGAAGGTAGGTCCGCCTGTCATTGCTCTCACCAGGTTGAATGATATTTCGATCTCTTATTTCCATTGATTGACTACATACAGAAAGGACAAAATTATTACAACCAAATTCGGTGGTGACACATATAGCAAACATTGATTTCTTTCTTTCATATATATATTGTCTGATTGGTTTCTTTTTTTTACTCACATTCATTTGCATCAGAAAATGACCCCAAGTAATTTTTATTATAAAATACATGACATAATTATTGTCATAAATCCAATTGTTTGAAAGAGCGTAGCTAGCTGTATGCGAAATGATGTTATCTGCTATATTAATAATGTTTTATTTTAACAACTTTTAAGTATAACATTTCTTAGAATGTAAACTGCACATATATATGCATTATAAGTTGCGAATATAAACTTCCTTTTGGATGTTAATTGTAAGCTTTGATAAATTTATCTAGAATATATTTTCCAATTTATTTCCAGGATTAACTAATGAAACATTTCCAAATATTGTATATTTTCGTAATTTATAATATATCTTTTGCGTGATTATTAAAACCACATACATATTTTAAGTTTCTATGCTTGCTATAATTTAAGTACCAATTTACAAAAAAATATGATTTAAATGTATAAATTATTTCGTTTACGATTTTTCTTTTTTTACTTGTCTGGCTACTGTTATTAAAAGTGTTTTCTTTACTTTACTTACATAATATTTATTATTTAAGTTTTACTTTTTTCTTTATAAATATAGCCATGTTTGGTTATGTTACAATTTTTACTTAATCGATTTCAGAATTTTCATAAACACGTTTGATTGATTAGTAATATAAACTAAATTATGTTAATCTTGTTTAGTAGTAGCATGCAGTAGTTAATATCATATTTAGTAAACAATTAGTTAAGTCTTTATATGATTTTTTATTTCCTTGCATTTTCTTTATACATTATTGTAAATGAATATATTAGAAAGAAATGAAAAAGCAGTAATTTTTATAAAAGCAAAATAATTACTTTCATAAATGATAATAATTTTATATGACATATCGCAAATATATATTATCTTGTTTATAAATTCAAATTGTCTATAAACGAATAAATATGTAAATAAAGTATTTTAAGGATAAACGTACAAATATCTGACCTTTTAAATGTTTTTTTTCTGTATAAAACCAATTACTAATTTCTAAAAATGTATTTGAATCTTAAATTGTGGATTGATGCTATACTATTTTATCTTTTTTTAAATACTAATTAATACATTTACAGTTATACTTTCTATAAATATAAATTCAAAACATATTTTATAGAAATTGTATATTATATATTGCTTACATGTTTTTAATTTAAAATTATTGTTGACTTATAAATAAGCATTTAACTGCTCATAGCTAAGCATAATAATATAATCGTTTAGTTTTATTATAAATTTGAAAATAATATAATTAGTATGAAAATGCGAAAATACAATTTTGTTGTTGTTTCTTTTACTTATTTAACGTATAAAAAACACAGAATAATTGTACCCCTTTTTTTAAAATCACTTAATTTATTTGTCTGTAATGTAGTTTTCCTCCCACTTTGGAACGTATGTTAATTATATTTAAGGCTTGATTGTAATATTCTAAATAATTCTGATTCTGGATTCTTTCATTCTTTGCCAAACAGGAATGTTTTATCCACTGCATTCATTCATGCGCATTTCAATACTTAGTCAAAACTATTTGGCTCAACGAAGAAATGAAACGTTTAAGGAAATATATTTCATTTTGCTTATATATATAATGCATTAATAATATATTAATTGAAATATAATAATATTATAATTCATTAATAATTTTAATTAATGATCATTATTTTGAGTTTTTGCATTTTTTAGATGTGGCAATATTCAAAATTCAGAATTTAAACGATAATGTTTATTTCTATCTTTTTATTGAGAGTTGTAATTTTAAATCAATGAATATACTGCAATTAGTTATTTATTTTAAATCTATATGTAAATAATTTAATTGAGCTGACCTCACGCTTCATTATATGCTATGTTTAGTATACATTCATATTTGCTTGAACTCATCACATTCCCATCCTTTTCTCATTATCATTATGTTATATTAGTACACAGTTCGCACATTTCACACCAGTAAACCCACAAATTGTTTAAAGAGATAGTCCCTTTATTTTTCGTGAATCATAAAGAATTTAGAATGAATTAAAAAATCTGCTTCAAAACAAGTATTACTAAAGAATTAGAATATTGATTTCTATTAACTGTTTAGCAGCGACTTTGTGAAACGTATAACTATCGCAATATTTGTAAAAATTATGTTATTAATTTATAATTAATTTAGTTAAAGTTTTAGTACATTGGTACATTGATAAACATCGTTTGTTTGAAGCGAAAAGGCTGCTTTGTAAAATATGCTAACTAGTTTTACTACCCATTAAAGGGAAATTATCAGGCGGCTCCATTTATTTACATTCAAGATAATATGAATTTCTCTAATTAAATAAAATGATTTGGAAAATATTGTCTACGGTTTAATAATAATGAATTATTATATATATATATATAGTATATATGTACATACCTATATATAATTGTTTAAATAGCTAAGTAAAGTTTATAAGCTAATATTTTTCTCCGGTACCTGGTTTATTTTTGTGTATGGCCTAAAAAACTGAAATTCAAAATTGACAATTTCTATAATATTACTTCATTTGTTTTAAAATACAAATATTTTCCCCACCTGCTGCTCTTGCTCATCCAGTATGATTTTATAGCTGATGGCGCTGAATGCGTTTGCAACATGTAACCAATAATTGCGCGTTAGGCTCCTTATTTATTGATTGTATATACTAAACATATATATTTTAATTCCTGGGTTCTTATCTTTGTATTATATAAGTATTACTAATTTATTTTAACAAGTCCAACACCGAATTGGACCAATTAGAGACGTCTACACGCTAGCTACAACACTTACATACAACCTGCGTTCATCAACTGCGTGGGTCATTTCCGCTTTTTTATATGTCCCTTGTGTGTCCGTCGCTGTCTATACACTTTTATATAACTCTTGACCTACCAACACGCTTATGATTGAAGCGTTTTTGTGGTCTTTACCGCGTTCCGCAGAATGTACGAAACATGAGTCGGGTGAATCATTATTAAAGTTGTGTACCTATTTTATTCATAAGCTCACATATTAATTATGAAAATAATCATTTTATAAAGATGCTACGCACTCATTACTTAAAATTACTTGTAGAGTGAACGATTTATCAATTAATTTCATGAAAATATTAAACACAAAAGAAAATCTATTAGCTAAAAAGAATTAATACATTATTCATTGATTTTACATGTAATACTAAACTAACCCTGATATAGTACCCATTATTTCTCTTTGATAAAATATTACCATTACATTTTTGTAGACATTGAATTATGACACATTATATATATAACGAAATTATATCTCTTAACCGCTCAACTGATGATTCGTCCAATTAGAGACGAGCTAAGTCAATTGGTCTTGAACTAACTTTGACAACAAACGATGCTTTGCTTAACTGATGTTTGGTGGTTATAAAGCAACAGACCTATACTTGCTGTGCTGTGTGTGTAGGTCCGATTCTTCCCTGTCGACCAAACGAGCTTCACCTCGCTCCCTAAGGGGGCCGAACAAGCGGTCCAGTCTGTAATTATGCGCGCTCGGGTCATGCTTAAGGTAGTGCACAGTCATACGCTGCTATACACCACACTATACTACACTATCACACCGAGCAACACACACACGAGTCGTGTTTCATTGGTCCTCTCATCGTGACAGATTTATTGATCCACCTGCCTCCACCCACCCAACACTGCCAGCTTTTATCTCCTCTTTCTTCTGTCACAAGTGCCACCATCACTATCACACACACAGTACAACTAACTGATACTACATATCGGATACACACGGTATTATATCAGTCAGAGTGAAATCTTGGACTACACTACAATAAAATACACCTGTATTTATATATTTTAAACTATGGTGCATCATAAACTCGAGTTTTCAGTATATACACGTTATTGTCGTAGATATATAATATTCGTACAATCTAGCACTTCTATATATGGTAACCGTAGCTTTTGAAATTTGGTAGTTTATTCAGACCACCTGCTTAATACAAGTCATTCTCAAGTCATTACTGATTAAATTTAAAGATGATTACTCGTCTTGAACCAAACAGTTTTAAATATATTAATTTAATAAAATATAATATAAAGTCTTTGTTATTTTAAATTTTTCATATTCTATATTAACCTTTATTTACTAAGAGAAATTGATTCAAACAAACTGTAAACGCTACACAGTAAGCAATATTGTACAATATGTCGACAATTAAAATGATGCATTATGATATAACAAGCTTACAGGGAAAAGGATAAATACTGATATATTGTTATACATTTAATAAGACGATAACTAATATTCACTAAAATGTTCGTTGACAGTTACCTAATTGAAGTTATTCGAGTTCCTATGGTGTACCAATAACTTTGGTCTTGTTTTGTCTTGTCTATATCTTGCTGCAAGAGACATGTGTGAATACTATAAATGTCTTAGGTATTACTTGCTTAGTTTAGTTAACTGGATTCTTATCTTCTTCTGCTCATCTTCCACTTTACAACGAATTGTTATAATCAATTTTGTATGTATTTTATTATTTTTGTCTCCTGTCCTATCTACTCGTTCCAGTAAACCTTACCAATAGTTTTCGGCTCTTTCTCAACTATTTATATATATACTATATTTTATATATCTGCAAAAACTATATTAAATCAAGAATCTGCATACTATATAATATCGAATGGCGTATGTATTTAATTAAATTTCGAAGTTTACATGATATTACTGTTACTATACTACTACTACTACTGCTACTACTACTGCTACCTATCTGCATTTGCCATTCCTTTCTTTTCCCTCATTTCCTTCAATTGAACTAGTCACCGCGATGTCAGTGGTGGTACTAAACGGTAAATAAAAGGAGATCTTCCACGCATCTATCTCTCTTCTATTTCTCCTCTCTTTCTATTCGCTTCTCTGCTGGGAAGAATATTGTTGTAACATGACATTCGTACCAAATATGCTCTCTTCATGTTGCGACAATCGCTCGCTTCTTGGTACTATATACGTCCTAATTCTTTTTGTTATTTTTTTTGGTATCCGAAAATAAATCAGTTATCTTCTTTCCCCCCCCCCCCCCCACCCGAAATCCCTCCGTGCCCTCTACCCCCCCAAAAAGTATCTATCATCACACACACCTCTGCCACTACCAGTCATTTCGATGACTTTTACTAATGTTACTACCGAGCCTCTCTATCTATCTACCAATAAATATGCTCACATGTCCGCAAGAACAGATACCCCCTGTCCTATTTATATACGTGTATAGTTTATAAGACGAAATGATTAAGGTATAAAATTGCTTATAATATGTAGCATACTATTTAGAATTATATATAATATATATTGTATTCCAAATTTTTTAGTCTGAAATAATATTTTTAAATGTTGCCTATATAATAGTAATATTTATTTTAGTGATATGAGTAATGGAAGTGGCTTGTTTCTGTGATTACACACACATCTTATTTGAACACATCGCATGCATACCACTTATATATATATATATACAAATACTATTATATATTTGGGTGTTTACATCGATACCTATCCAACTATGCTATACTTTTTACATATAATTATGCATTCTAATGCACTGTTATGAATGCAATTGTCCTTTTTATGGTATAATATATTACTTATACGAGTACCTAATGTTATATATGCATTTATATATTTTCATGATATCTTTGTATTTCCCTATAATAATATTCACATATTGTTTGTTAATAATTAATCATCAAATAGTATGTACTTGTTTTGTGTACTCTATTGTGTAATATTCTATCTTGCGTGAGTGATAAATTCGAATTTAGATCAATTATAATATATTCATGTATAATATTGAACTACACTGTTACATAAACTGTCAATAATGTTTCGAAACTTAAAAGTTGTTGTTTTTTGGCAAATATCTATTTTAATACGATTCTTTCTTAATTAATATTTATTATTCTCTGTAGTCTTTAAGCTCTACTAATTTTCACACATTAAGATATTACAGTTTTAAATGATTATTTCTGCATACCTTTACCAATACAATAAAGATTGAATTTTAAACTTGATTAGTAGTACATACTTTTATATACTTCTTATCGATATATGTTAATCTTATAATATGGTTCAGAAAAAATCCACACAGTATATAACTCCGTTAATGTACCTATTTATAAATTAATTTGTAAAAGTGCAACTGTCAAAGGAAGGGATTTTCGGTGGCACACTTTCCGAATGCTATCTGGTACAGCCGCAGTTGTCTTTCAGTAAAATGGGGCCGTGCTCACTGCATAGGCGTCTCACTCTTCCATGTCAAATGCACCGCAACACTGCTAGCGCATGCACTTAGAGATATAGTCTTTTAGAATATTAATATCCATCATGCATATGCCCATTTATATTTCATTGAACACAATTTACTGTCTATCCTATATTATTAATTATACGGATTGTTTAATAACTTTATCAATTTTATTTACCCGCGCTTAGGAAATGTATTCATATAGGCATGTAGAGGCTGTAAGTGTTACTGAAAATGGTAGGTTTGTTAATACTAAAATACCAGTTTATTCGATCACTCGATCTTTTTTTGAAGGTTATTTAAGTATTAGACATATTTTACTGTGGAATTTACTGCGTCCTTTTAGTCTATGACATTTTAAAATATATTTGTGGTATTCTGTATTCTGTATTCTTATATTCTTATATACTAATATCCTATTTTAATTTTATCTAAAAACAATTATATGGTTATTTGAAGATACTAATATTTTCATATATGGCATGTTTTATTTTTGCTATATTCTGTGTTTTTATTAATTATACCATTATTGCCTAGAAAGCGTATCAGCTGAATTTTTATATTCTATTTTGTTTCTTTTATTGAAATCGTTCAAAATGATCTGTTTGAAAAGCGAAAACTATTATTTATTATGTGTACGTTATTGCTATCGATAACAGCACCCTTAAAGAACATTTTATTCCGCTTTTCTTAGAATACTATAAGCGGGGTTTTATATTATATACATACGTGTCAAAATTGCAGTATTATAGTTAATTATCCTATACCATGATTGTAATGCTAATTAACAGATACTTATCTATTAATAGAGTTTCTCTTTTCTCCGGCATGGTGGCAGGTTTTCGCTGCAACCCTTCTACAAGAAGCACCACGCCAGTGCAAGTGTGCACGAAGAGGAAGTCTCTAAACTCTCAGAGGAATCCACAAATAGTGGGGATGAACACACAAGCAAGGCTGTATGAACACCGATCAATCAAAACCAACCAAACAATCACCCCTTTCTCTCTCCAGCCCACCACTCTACCACTTCTCTCTTTTTCATTATTTATCTCTTTCTTCGGTCTCTAATCATCATAATACTTACCTCATATGTTTTCATACACACTAGGTACACTGCATTAGGCGCCATCAGACATGGGGAGTGTATTATGATACACATATTGTAATGGTTGCGTCATCACAGTAATGGCTCTCCAGCAAGCAACATTTATTCAACCAAAGTAATAAGTCACCCTTAAAACCGTTATTTTTCCCGCCTCTCACCTAATTTAAGACCAATTATTCATACACAGGTTACCTTACTATAGTACATATATGTGTATAATATAAATGGTTATATTTACTATATATATAATATATTCATACATAGGTAATGCATACATGGGGAGACTAATTTAACTTTTCTCCAGCTTTCCCACTTAATTGGACCGTGTCCACTCTCTCTTATTCCACATAACTTTCCCCTTTCTCACACCAGCGCCTATAGAAGTTTGCATTTCGTATTCGATTAAAAGAGGAAATACGCCGCATTATTAGCAGAAAATTTTGAACGTGTTGTTTCCATAGGAACGACATACTTGCTGAGAGCCGATAGATATGTACACTGTATAAAAAGACCTCTCACGCAACTTTTCCCCCCCCCTTCATCACAATATTCTGTCGTCTTTTAAGAACCCCTTCCTCCCGATTTTTTCCCCCCAACAAGACAGCTAACAAATGATATTTAATTGATTTTTTATATACTCATATAAATATATGCGTTAATGTTTATATATTTATATAGTATAGACGGACATGCTGACATGATGATGTCTATATTTTACATATTACGTATATTAATAAATATAATTACCTACCTATATACCATTTGCATTATATATATACCTATATATGAATATATAATAACGTAGTATATGCATATGAAATACTGAGAATCGCACATTGAAAATATGTCTGTTTCACTTACACATATGATTACGTTACATATTGTATCTTTTTAATGAAGATTATTTACAGTTAATCGGAACATTTCGTGTTAGATAGAATTATTCAATCAGTCAATTAAAAAAACTACTTCTACATTATTATATTACTGTATATTATTTACCAAATTATTAGGCTTTTACCATTCTCTTTACTTGCATAATTATTTATTACATAATTAGTTGTGGAACAACATTTTACAATTGAAGAGGATCTATATGATATCATACATATAGGAAGACAATATACATAATAGGTGGCTATTTTGTTTTGCAATACTTATTCCTAATGTCTTCGCGCGCCTCCAGCCTGTCCAAGTTCAATTTACCTTCTTATTCTTTCCCCTTTCCGTCTGCAACATTTACATAAAACACCTACGTACGTATGCACGATGTTTACTGCGGGATATGTGCACACGAATCAGACTTATTTGATTCCGACTGCTCCCCTCTTATATATACATATATGTAATATATCTCTGGCTAGGGAAAAGTATACTAGTTTAGTATTTATTGCATATTTAAAACCTACCATATCTCTGTGCATAAGGTGTAACTCATACTGAGAAACTTCATGTAATATGTCTCTTATCTTCATAAAGAATGCGTAACAATATATATATATATATTGCTATATTGTAGAATTATTGAAAGTAAAATTATTACTAACATAAACTAATTTGCATACGCCGTGCACGGTGTTGTGTAATACCTTTTAATTCAACGTATATATTGCTATGTATTTCTTTATATAATTGTATTGCTCCTATAAATTTACTATCGTTACTACTAATTTATTTATCAAAGATAAAACAACTAAGTCAAAATAAAATAAGCTAGTATATACAATATACTGAAAACTTTGTTTTTACCTTTAACAATAGCTCTATATTGTATGATAGCATCTATGGAGTAAAAGTTATTGGCAGCAGTTATCTAAAATATTGTTTTGCTTTACATTTTTGTCAACTGTATCGTTAGAATATTCCTCTTTTTTTGAAATTGTGTCTTTCATTACTATCTATATATCTCAATTAATGTGAGTAAAATAATTTATCTGAAAAAATATGCTACTTATTTTATTAACAGATTTTAATTATAACGTGTATAAATTGAAAACATATCGATAAACTTCCTTTTATTGTTATCTATACATTTTGTTTCCCCTTTTCCATTGTTTCTCCAATCTGAATCCAAATTTTCATATTCCAGATGTTATGCTGGGTGGGTGGCGCTTGTCTTGAAAAAAATAACCTTTTTCTGTCTTGACCTAGAGAACCTAGATCTTTAGATGCTACTACCTTTGTGCACATTTAACTGCAATCTATTTATATATACATATTTACATATATACATAAATATATATATATATTTGACTGACCTATATATACATTGGCTTCATAGTTGTGTGTTTCAATATTGTCCAGAGAATGAAAGCTCTAATCACTCGTGTAAACAACATGGAAGCGGTTGGATTATCACTGTTTTATACATACCACAACAATCAATTCGTTTTTGAGAATTACCATCCTGATTGTTTCCCCCCATGGCAAAACCTCTCTTCTATCATATCTTAACCAATCCCAACTGACTATCTCCCATCCCATCCAAATTCGTATTCTCTCTATTCTTCTTATATTACCTGTATTCTGTTAGAAGGCTCGAATGTAATTCTTTTGTTTACTGTCCTTATATATGTACGTACTTATAGTGATGGTAGTGCATATTATATGTCTATCCATCTGAATATATACATATATATATATATATGTTGAAATAATATACAACATATATTAAAATATAAATATTACATTAAATGATATATTATACATATTGCATACATACAATTATAAATAAATACCGTCTATTTACTATAGCTCTGATCTTATAATAAATGCATCTATATATACATATATTATTATTTATAATATACAACAATATCCAGCACGTCGTCCAAAACGAAATTGGACGACGTGTGCAGTTTCACAATTACAAGAGGTACTATGCTATCGACAGATGATTTGCATACAATAATTCAATACATACACGTATACACTATCTACACAAAGAACACACACACACCGACAGAACGTTGACTGGTAATCACAGATTTGTTCAAAATTTAACAAAAATATCTCCAGTGTTACATTAGTTAATCCTCTGTTTGTATTGTTGTCATATTGCCTTTTTCTTCATTGTACATATAGAGAAAAAACCTATC
>JAYRBW010059868.1:0-10798 GCA_036023295.1 Invenusta paracnida | reverse complement strand
GTGTGAATTAAAATCATGAAGTTTACAAAAATGTAACTGGTTTCTTGTTATTTGAATCAATGTTTACAATACAACATAATTAAAGCTTAGAATTAAATTTCTATTATAATATGTAATACAAAATCAAAAGACAGTATTAATTAATCAAATTAATAATCAGATCAACCCCCCCCCCCCTATACCCTTTCTTTTTTATTGCATATTTTAACCAATCTCAAAAGTCAATAAAATCGTCTCTAAAAACGGAAATTTAGGAGCCCTGCATTTTTATGAACAATAAAAAATATCTAAGAGGTCAAAATTTCGACTTGATATCTCTATGGATTGCTTCATAATTCAAATTTTAAAAACTTATGTTGAAATTTGGATAGAAACAAGGCAAAGGGGTCAATTTTATCCACAAAAGAGTAATTTTATTTGAGTTACTTACAAAAATGATCCCTGGTACCTATCAAATTTAAGATTAAAATCACATACCTGATTAATTTTGTATTACTGAATTTATAATTTTTAAATTTATATGCTACAATTGTTAACAATTTTTAAGTAGTTTCTTCTGCAAAGTAATTTTTGAGAAAGTAACAGTAGAATATTTATTGATAAACATAATATATTCACTTAGATTTTCAACTTATAAATGTTAATTAAAAAAGTAATAGTAATATAATCTACATAAATATTCACCGAATTTTAAAACTATTTAATTTATTTATTTGAGCATAATATATAGAAGTAACAATCATAATTTAAAAGGAGTCAATGCCCCAACACTGAATGACAAAGAAGAGCAATTGACTACTAATTCTCCTTTCCCCTTTAAGAACGTGGCAAGGGTCCTTTTCCGGGCCAACACCTATTGATTGATAACCTGAAGGTGTCAGAGACCTTTACTTGGCTCCAAAAAGTCGAATTTGGTTATGTTAAAGTTGTGTGTAATCAAAAGAAAATTTGAACAACCTATCTTCACTGTATTAACAAATTAGATATCATTGAGCTGAAAATATTTAATAAAATAATGGTGTTATGGTTTATATCGTCCAGTCCAGTAATTTTATTATAATTAATATGATGTTTTGTTCAGGTTGAGTTTATCAGTTATTTTAAATTTGTAACCAGTAAGTATAGGTCTGACACTGATGGTAAACAAAGTATATTATTATTATTATCTTATATTAATATTATTAAACATATTATAAATCAATAAGAAACATTGATATATATTAAAACTGTAAAATTCATAAAAACATGACAGCAAAAATTCTTGGCAATAACAGGAAAATATCATATCATTTTTAAAGATTTTTTTCAGAATTTTTATGAATTTTACCTTTTTAATATATACCAATGTTGGTCTCAATCTCATCAAGTTTCAGTTTAGTGAGAGGACAGTGGACTTATGGGTTTCCAGGATGTCAGAATGTGGAATGGTGTTTTATGATTTGGATTTTGATATAATCTAATTTTACTCTGTTCTGACTGTTGATTACCTATATTATACATTATTGTGTACTATGTAGTGAATATATAAATGTATACCTATATATCTATAATATATACAGTGGAGTATATTGGGGAGTAGAGTAGTAGTATTTAGTGGTATAGCATTGTCTTGCCTTTAGGCAGTAAATTAACATTGATATACAAAATATACAATAATATTATAGTGATCTTGTTATCTATCAAAACAATGTTATTAACAGGAAATTGTAATGACATAGCTGTTACAGAATTCCTTTAGTAAATACAGAAAATAATTACAAAAGGTTAATTGCAGGTAGAGTAAGAATGTTTACAAATGGTAAAAATAATGTTTAAAAAGTTTTGAAGAATTTGGTTACCTATAGGTAACTGCTCATATGGAAGTGCATATGAGCCCCACACTCCCCCTCCTCAAAATATGGAAGTACAATGAAAGACAGAATAAGTTGGTTGCAATAGTTATAAGTACAACTATAGAACAATTTGGCAAGCAGTAAATAAAACTGAAAGTAAAGCAAATAATACATATGTATGCATTTATGAAGAATGTGATTTAAAGAGATATGTATAACACAAGAAGTACAAATAGAAAGCCACAAACATTGGTGTTTTTGGAGTGGACTTTGGCATATCTACTAGTCTCCTAAGCCTGGACATTCCTGTTCAATTCGGCATGATCCCTGCAGGTAATATCAGGAAATGAATACCATGTGCAGCACCCTCAATTCAAGCTTCACATCATGGAAAGCTGAGAGTCGACACTATCTGCACATTTAGTTCATTTTGTCCATTTTTTCATTAACAGACTTTATTTTTTTAATTGATAGCTTTGCACCCTACTCTCCCTGACTAAAGGCTTTGCCCCTAGAACCCACTGGGAGCTCAGTGCCAGAACCCCAATGATTAATGCTTGTACGCTTGTGCCTCCCAAACTTTAAAATCATTTCACATTCATTTACATTACCATACTATAAATGATTTTTATCATTAAAAATTTAACTTAATTTATTGTGCTAAAGTAACCTATATGTAGGTAATAATAATAATAATAATAATCTTTAGTTAACTCCTGCTAACAAAAATTGGCAGAAAGAGTTACAGAAATGTAAATTTGTATACTTTTACAGTCAAATAAAAATAAATAAAAATGCAACAATAAAAAAGTAAGAATAATTAAATTTACATAAATTTATAAAAATGAGAAGCAAATGTTTAATTAGAAGCATACACAGTAAGGCTGATGAGTACCAAGCAGGAAAACCCATGGAAACAGCTTTTCCTCGGATAAGAGGTTAAATTGGTGAGCACCAACACAGATAAGTACTTTTCCGAGGAAAAGAGTAGGCCTAACAAATGCTAGCATTCAGGTAGGAATAAACATGGAATAACGATTGTTTGGCAAGTATTATTAGAGTATTATTATATATGCATGTTCTAAAATAACAGCTTTGAAGAATGATGTCATTACGTTCTCCACTTCTAATGAGGATGTACAAGACTAAATCAAAATTTTTTGACATTGCTGGGCTTCCTGGTGTCATTGAGGCCATTGAATGCACTCATGTCAAAATTTCATGTCCACCAGGTAAAAATTCTGAACTTTATCGGAATTGAAAAGGATATCATTCAATTAATGTACAAATAATTGGAGATGCTCAACTTTTGGTTACAAATATTGCATGTCACTGGCCTGGCTCGGTGCCTGATTCACGAATTTGGTCAAATTCAGCTATTTGTGCTTCATTTGAAGCTGGTCAGCATCAAGGATTTCTTGTTAGGGACAGTGATTATCCTTGTAATAATTTTATTATAACACCTTTGCTAGTTCCTAATACCCAACCTGAACATCAATTCAACTATACTCAAAAGAAAACTTGGTGTTCTGTGGAATGTTTATTTGGTGTCATGAAACAGTGATTCCCTTGTCTACGGCTTGGTCTTCAATTCGACCCTACAAAGAATGTAGTCATTATTGTGGCAATGGCTGTGTTGCACAATCTTGCAAGAAGATTGAATGAAGTGGACTTTTTGAATGACGACCTTGAAGATATCCATCTTCAACATGAAGAAAACTTTCCTGCACAAAATCCACAAAATAACAGCTTATGTAGATACATAATTCGAAAATGTTTTTCTTAAAGAATAACAAATGACTGCAATTTTAATTGTGTTGTATAGTATGAGCTTATTGTGAAATTCAAACCGAATTTAATTGATTCTGTTTATTTACATTTTAAACAAAACATTCAATTAATTATTATCTAATGTACTTTGTACTGTATGTCTATATATAGCACACAATAGCTCACGTTGAGGAATATTTACTCCTAAATAGTAATGTCATACATAATAATGTATTTGAAATTTTGAAATTATTGTTATTCTATATTAATATATTTCATCTATTATGAAACTATAACTACAATTATAACTACTATTATCATTCATGTGTAATATTTTTATTTTCCTATCTAATGGGTATATTCTTTTATCAATATAGATAATTTAAATCATTGCTTAATTTTTAGTTAGATAAATAAAGATATTAATCGTTGTGAATTTTAGTGATTACATTTACTTGCTTGCTTTTTACAAGAAGTACCTCTAGGAAGAATATATATATATCATAGAAAAAGTATTATAAATTCAATCATACTACTATCCTACAAGGATTACAAGTAATTTCCCATTGAAAATGCCCACTATCTTTTAATACATGTAAGTGAATAGAAAGTCAATTCGATAATAGAATTATCAATTATTATTAACAAGGCAAGATTAATATAAGAAACACAATCGAATAATTCAGGCAAGATATAGTGATTAAAACAAATGGTTATTGATGTGAAGTATAAATATATGAGTATAGATAAAAGGCAAACATTTATAATAATAATAATGATCATCTAGATAAATAATGGAAGATAGTAAATAACTATTTTTTTGGTTGTTTTAAAACTGTTATGTGATATAATATTGCATTTAGTTAAAAATTAGGAAGAATATTGTATGGCAATTTTATTTTATTAATTTAAAACAAATAGTATAGTTCTCATGTTTAAAACAACAATTTAAATTCCAATTAATATATATGATATATTATATTTCTAATACATACTACTTTGTACTATAATAACAGAAAATTAAACATACATTTGCTATAAACAATTATACAGCTGAATAGTTCATATAAATATGTTATTGATAATTATCATTTATAATTTCACCTTCAATCTTGTGCTTTTTGAACTGAAGAATCTCTATTTCATTGTGTTATGTTGTTGTTTTAACAATTTTTCTTCTGACAAAATCTGCATTTTAAAATCATGTTTTTATTGCAAAAGTTTCAATTTTAATTCAAGAAACTGCTTTGCATAAGAAGAAATTCTCTTAGAATTAAATTCCACTTTTGTAGATCAGGGTGTAAGAAGTTTCTTTGTTGTGGGCAGAACTTCATTTTCCTTGTCTATCATGTTTAGCTCAGACAAAAATTATGTTTGTGGAGCTGAATTAGTTTCACTGACATCAAGTTTGTACATTGAGGCATTGTCATCAAAAGAATTTTAAATTGGCATGAACTGAGCTGGAATCATCAAAATGACTGCCAAAGAAATGGCTCTCATCGAAGGTTGAAAAGGACCTCCTACTGTCACAAATCATTCCCAACACTCATCTGCTGTGTCTTTCTTGGCTTTAGCCTTCATTGTCTTCCATTGCAGCTTCAGATTCGCCACCTCCCATTGTACAACACACTTATCGGAATTAAAAACGAGCAGATTTCTTTCCATGCACAGTCTTTTTTCTTATTAGCATTATTGTCAGTGTTTATCCTTGATAATAGATTTTCTGACATCAATTAAATCAATTAAAACACTTTTCTCATAATCCGAAAATACTGGGCAATGTTTGCATTTATCTGACATAATTAAAATATACCAGTATTAACAATTAGTTAGTTAATTTAACCCATTTAGTTAATGAAAGAAAATTGTGCCTACCTAGTGCCAGTAGGTATTTAATAAGAAAAACACAGTAGCACGTGATAGCACATGATTGGACAATATAATTTTTAATGTCATCTATTAGCATTAGTTTTCCTTCTTTGGTACTCACCAAATAAAAATTTAACTGTGCCTACGAATTTTAACACCAGGAAAAATACTTTGCTGGCGTTTGTTTTCCACAGTTTGGTACTCACTAGCCTAAGAGTTTTTAAATGTTCAGTGCTGATGAAAGAAGAGGCAGATGAAAGCTTTGCAAGAAATATATACTCATGATATAGGCTATAGCAAAATAAAACGTTTTTAATAATAAAAAACAGTGGTATGAAAAAAAGCCAAATTCAAAATAATGAAAGTGTTGAAGAAGCTCAAAGTTTATTAGAAGAAGATCAGAGCACAACATTTCAGCAAATATCTTATCTATTGGACATCCCTCACACCATGGTACAGCACATTGTATCAGAAGATCTTGATTGTATATGGTTTCATACTAAATGGATACCACACTCTTTCAGAAAATAATAAAGCAGTCCGAGTAGAACGATCTAGACTTAATTGAAAACTTCCAGGAAGACTTAGCAAATCAAACCTTGTCACCATTGACAAAAAGTTATTTTATTGTCAGAAGCTGAAACCTTGCAATAAAATTGGATGCTACCAAGGACGAAAAAATAGTACAAACAGCAAAAAGATCTAATATGGAGAAGGAATTTCTGGCTATAGTAGCAGTCTCAGAAAGGTCAGCATTATTTTGAAGTTTTACCACAGGAAAGTATAAACCGAGTTCTTGATCAACTTACAAGAACATCTCCAAACTCAAAGACCTCCTACACTTCCAGAAAATATGCATCTCATACAGGACAATGCTCGCCCCCATGTAGCCAGGATCACAATTGAATACATTGAAGAGTACAACATCAGACTGCTTCATCAACCTCCTTATTCACCAGATTTAAACCTATGCAATACATTTTCCCACAACTGGTCTCTTACACAAGATTATCATTCAGTGTACAATATTACCCAGTTTCTCAGTAAGCAATTGTCTCTTTTCACAGCAAATTGAATGAATAAGGCACTGGATGACATGATTATCCACATGGAAGAAGTGATCAAAAATGGTGGTAGCTATAGCTAATTACATTTACAATAAACTGTTATTATTAAATTATGTGCTTCTGTATCTAAATATCTGTATTTCTGATTCCAAAAAAACTATACTTGTTACACTATTATTGTGATATTATATTATATATTTAAAACAACTCCATTTTTTTCAGTATAGCCTATATGTAAATTCCAGGAGAGATCAGTAGAGAATTACTTACTCCAAGAAGTTTAGTAAAAGGAACAAATACAATTGGGGAACTATTAGGGGCAAGAAGAGGAGGTTATGCAATAGGAAGGGAAGTAGATTTTGAGGATTTTAGTTTTATTGTAATTGATTTTTTTAATATAGCTCATCTTCATATTGGCGCTCATTGAGTTATGAACAAAGGTTATGTTGTCTGCATATTTAACAAGATAGGTTTTACTAGATTAAGTGGACACAGATTGGTAATAGCATCACAGCCAAAAGAATGGTCTGAGCACACTTCCTTGAATGACATCAAAAGTAACTTTTGCCTTTTACACATACATATATATATATATAACATTAAACAATACAATAATATGATAAGAAATAAAATATAAATGTAAGATAAAATATAAAATACAGGGATGCTAACAGGTTTTCATGAAATCCACGGAAGGGGGGTCTAGGGCAGAGCCCCTTGTCAGGGGTTAGGGGGGCAAAGCACCCCATTTTTTTGTATTTTAAATCTTTAAATATGCCCTAAAATGCCCTATAAATCATCCAAAAACTATGGCCTCTGCAGGACCTACCAAACAGATGCCCTAAAATTTAAGTGACTGGTAATATGATTAAAAATAATAATAAAGATTAATAATATAGTAATACTATGTACAGACAATAATTTTTAATGTTAATTTGTATTTATAAATTAACATATTTTTGTTTAAAATATTTAAAAGATTCAAAAATACTTTGTCTAACAGGATTGGTTGTGTCTTCAATGAAATGGGCAAATATGATCCAAATTAATACAATTAATATAGATGTGTCTGAAATAAGATTGTATAAAAAGTAAAGTACTCAATAATTAACATTATTAATGTATTTATACTGAGTTGTTTATAATTAATGTGCAGTAAGTATTCTATATAAGTATCATAATATGGACATATATTTATACATTTTTTCAACTTACAATATTACATTCAATATTACACCTGACGCCCTAACCCCTATTATTATTGCATCTTTGCACAAATCTCATGACCCATCAAAATGAAAGGCAAATCCGCGGAAATTGGCATCCCTGCAAATATGTGATTACCTAGATATAGCAATGGAACTAAATATAAACAATTTTAAATACCATATTTCTCCACACATAACCCCCCACCCTCTAAACCTAATATTTGCCCCTCAAAGTCAAGAGGGGGTGTGTGTGGCAGCTTATATGTGAGTCAAAAAATCAGAACAAATTAATAATAATAATAATAAACTTTATTTATAACTCACTTAAATGGTGGTACCATCTCTAAGCACAAAAAAGATTCATAAATTGACTGAAATTCAATATGGGTAGTATTAAAAAAGGTAGGTGTACGGTTTTGGAAATTACAAAAAGCTCTGCATGATCTATTGGAGGCAACAAGACAGTTTCATGATAGCATTAGACACACTTTATTCCAACTAAATATAAAACAATCTGCAGGGGACCAATCTCTCTTTTATCTAGTCTGTAATGGTGATGTACAACTAGCCCTTGCTACTCATATTGATGATTTCATACACTGTGGAAATGACTATTTTGAACAGAATGCAATGACCCTTCTCAGAAAGAGATTCATTGCTGGAAAAATCGAAATGGCCAATTTCTGTTACATAGGATCTGACATTAAAACAACACCAAAAGGCATAGCAATTGATCAGGAAGATTATGTAAGCTATCTTGAAAATTCCTTCATCAGTAGCAACAGATCCAAACAACAAACACAGTTTGAACAAAGACAAACAAAGAACCTACAGAAGATTAATTGGTCAGTATAACTGGGCAGTCCAAGGTAGCAGAGCAAATTTTGACTTTGAAATTATTGAACTCAGTAGTTGTTTTAAACATGTCATTAATGACCTTTTAAGAGCCAACAGAAACACCACAAAAATAAAACAAAATCTCTTTTTTTGTTTCCACATCTAGGGAAGAAACATAATTGGAAAATTTTCTCTTTCTCAGATGTCTCTCTATAGCCAATAAGAAAGATGGAGTTTCCAGTGATGGTCATCTTGTTTTATTAGTTGAAAAAAAAAATGTGCTCCTGTAGCCTGGATCAGCTCTAAACTCAAGAATTGTAGTCAATGTTAGCTGCCTTACTAATGCCATTTGTCATGCTCTCTACTTATGATTCATCATCTCAGAGCTCACAGCCATATCTCAGTCTGCAATACCAGTGGAATGTTATGTAGACAACAAATCTGTTGTACAATCCATACATTCTATCAAGGCCATTGATGACAAACATCTACAAATTAAAGTCAGCTATTTGAAGCCACTTATGGATGGTGGGAGCATATCTCAAGTGAAATGGATACCAGGACTGGAGATGTTGGTGAATGTTCACACCAAGAATGAAGCCTTTAATACTTCTCTTCTTGGCAATCCTACGGTTTAGCGTCCTTAAAATTTTTTTTTTATAATTATATAACATATAATCAACCAACAAATAATATAACATATAACATATAATCAATCAACGTTCTCAGAAATCATTATATAACATATAATCAACCAACAAATAATATAACATATAACATATAATCAATCGACATTTTCAGAAATCATTATATAACATATAATCAACCAACAAATAATATAACATATAACATATAATCAATCAACGTTCTCAGAAATAATTATGTAACATATAATCAACCAACAAATAATATAACATATAACATATAATCAATCAACGTTCTCAGAAAGAAATTTACGGTAAAATTAGTAAATACTTTGTTAAAACAATTTTTTTTTAGGATGCTAAACCATAGGATTGCCCTCTTCTCAGAGTGCTAAAGTCAGTACCTTAATTTATAGTGTAAACTCTGTAGCATTTATGGCATTCACATTCCTCCATATAATATAAACATTTTCTCTATTATAAAAATTATTCCTGAACTACTTTAATGCTCCTATTTTCACATTTACAAAAGCAAAAAGAAACTCAAATTATTATTAATGTTATTAATATGTGTGCACCAATATTATGATAATATCCCTTCTTGCTTTTACTATTTTATATTCTCATGATCTGTTATTATTCTTTTGTTATAGATCTCCTCGGGGGTTTTTAAATAAATATCTGAACTTTAACATGTACTGTTGGATCTAATGGTTCATACCATTGGCAAATTGAACTGTCTTATATGTCTAATTGTAAATTATTCATCATATTGGACCTAGTAAATTCAATCTTTTGATCAATTAAGTTATTAAAATGAATAATAAATGTTATATTTTTTAGAATTATGTATAATCTAATCTTGATGGTTGTAATAATTGATTTATATTCTTTATACAATATGCTGTATCCAATGGTTTGTACTATTGGATATAGCATATTATTGTATCTAATGATACAAACTGTTTGTAAATGGTGTGTACTGCTGGATACAGCATATTGTATACTCCACCATTTGCAAACAGTACAAATGGTATGAATTTGCTTATGGTATGGAACATATATAATTGAAATTTTATAACATCAGGGTTATAGGGTTATAATATCATCTAGACCTAGACACTATTAATCCTATATATTTAATATTATTATTATTTAATATACCTAGTATTAGTGGTATAGTCTATAGAGACCACTGGTATGTAGTCTCCAGTTACTTCTCACATATTACAAATGAACTTAGTCACTTACAATATCATAAGACATATATTTATAGGATATTAATAATTTAATTTAATATAATATAAATTATTAATATTTATTTGGCAAAACTTATGAAATTTATTTGAAAAAAGATTTTGATTTTATTTCACTAAACAATAAGTTATAATTTTACCATATATTTACATACTTATATACCTAATCATGTATGTATTAAATCATATCTCTATGACTATAAAGTCAGGAATCCGGGACAAGTCGTACCTGGGACAAGTCATACCTTGGACAAGTTGTACCTGGGGCCTGTAACACAAAACAATTATCTGTGGATATTTATCTGCTCATAAAAT
>JAYRBW010059857.1:0-10798 GCA_036023295.1 Invenusta paracnida | reverse complement strand
GAATTTGGACACAAAATGAAAAGCATCATTCATTCGGGTGGAAACAGACTTTTCCTCCCTCATGAAAATAGCTATTAGACACATTTTTAATTTAATAAGCTGTATAGATATAAATATTTTATTCTTGCCATTATTGATATATTATGTCATATTATGGATAATAAGACAATGATGTAGCATTGTCATTCAAGAATAAATTTGTCAGTGGAGTAACTTGAGAGACGATAAAAGCTTTCATCGTTAATTTTAAGGAGAAAAGGCCTATTTTGTCAGCAATAAATCAGGCTTGCTTGCATTAAATATCTCTATCAATTTTGATATCGATTTTTTTGTCAGGTACTTCCTAACAATATACGTTGTAATTAAAATTTTTACATGATATATATATATATTTGAAAGAGTCTTCTTAAGTACGATCATAGAGATCGGATAACTAACTATTCTCTAGAGGAAACATGGCTAATCTAAAACTTAAAAACCCGATGGCACCAAACGTGAAATAAACTATTTTGTGGTTAAATCTGATTGATTAATAGTACGTTACATTTTTAAAGATGAAATTTATAATATATAATATGTAAATTAAATTGAATACTACTTAAATTTTGAAGTAATATACTGTTTTATTTATAAAAATATGTTGTTCGAAAACAAATTTCGTTACTTTGTTTTCCCAAAATTCACTTAAGCCAACAGAATTACTTAAAGTAACCACAAGCAATATCTTCTCAACTATAACATTTTGAACTTTGAACAATGTAATTCATATACCTATGTCTAAGAAACTATGTTTATTGTTATTGTAAACAATATAATTTGTTTTATAACAAACGAAATATTTTTTTGTCATCCTTTTTGATACTACTATTTTGTAAATTGGTAGACGAAAAGAAGTATAACATATTTTAAAAATAATAATTTTTGGAGCAACTGTATATATTCACACAATTTTAACATAATTAAGTTGTATGTAAAATATAATTTAATGCATGTATATTTAACACTGTTTTTCTACATAAACTGTTTAACTGGTGTCAATTATTTAAACATTGATTATTAAAATTTGTACACTTTGTCTAAATTATGAGCCATATTATTTAACGCATAATTTACCTAAGAAAGTTTATTATTTGGGCATTTTACATAATATATTTATTAATAATAATTTAATGTATATTTAAAAAATGTTACATACTTCTTTTGATTGACACCTTATTATTAGTGATATAAAATGATATTGTTTTGGCATTTGGTATATTGAAACAGCCTTAATATGTATTACGTATTATGCAATACACCATTAATTAAACCGACTTGGGTATTTTACTAAATTTAATCATGTCAAAGTGTCTGGTTATCGTCATTAAACATTAGTGCTTATTTTAATGCATACCATTTTATATCTAGACGTTTTCAATTGTGTTCGATATAGTATTAAAAAATTTCTGGTGAACAGACTGTGTATATCTCTTATAATAAAATTTTTATCGTAAATTATAGGCTGCATTATTTGTTCCGAAGTCACTGAATTTTGTTACTACTAATAAAGTAATTATACAAATTTAACTAGAAAATTCGAAAATAGATTCATTTTTCCAGTGAAATATTTTAAAATTCACAATTTTTTAAATAATTATGAGTAAGCAAATTCTAAAACATTTAAACACTTCTTGTGTTTACTAAAGAACGTATGAAACCTTTATTTCGGTTTATATAGATTGGCTGGTTGTTCATCTATTGTGTGAAATTCGCCGACGAGGCTGCTGTCAACTTCTGGAAGAGAGGTATTTCCGTCGATAACCGGTTTCGATTACAGCAGCGCACAGATCCGGTACTCTTGCATGGCCTACAGGAGTAGAGATCATTATTGTACCGGCTTATCGAGGGCAGTATGTCTGTGGAGACGAATCTAATGGCTTCCATGTCTCTATAGGAGAATCCATCTCGAAGGTAGTTGCGAAGATTGTGCATCGTTATCATCTCTCCCGAGAGAGGTTCACTCTCCTCTTCTGACTCTGGTTCCGTTTGTGTTGCATGAGTGATCATTGGAGGAGGGGGTGGCGGTGGTGGTGGCAGTGGCGGGGGTGGAGGAGGTGGGGCATAGATCGGAGCCGGAGGAGGGGCTGGTAGGGGCAGCGGGAAGGGCATTGGAAATGGAATTAACATAGGAATCTTGGAGACAACAACGGTGTTTCCACCACCACCACCACCACCACCACCACCACCACCACCATAGCTTGGTGACATCATGGAAGGTGGTGGGGCTATCGGTGTTGTGGCTGCCAGGCCAGGAGAAGTTAATGTTTGTTGATGCTGAAATCCAGGCTCGGTTGTTTTGGGTGACATGATTGTCTCTGTTTTTATCTCTGTCTTTATTCGCTTTTTTTTTTTCTTTTTAGTTACATCAACTGATAATGATTCTGGCTGATGTGAATCTAATTCTTCAGAATTCTTTTTTGTCTCTTCTTCTTCATCCTTGTCTTCGTCATCTTTTTTCACTTCTTCGTCCTCTTCTTTTTCTTCTTCATTTTCTTCAGCCTTGGAGGTTTCTCCTTCTGATTCATCTATATTCTGTGTATCTTCTTTAGATATATTTGTTGTTGAATTTGTGTCTGTTGTTATTATGACTTTGCCATCTTTTTTGATATTTTTTTCAATGTTTTGTTCTGTTGGTGATTTAACATTACGTTTTTTAATATTATCTCCTCTTTTTATTTCATTTTTGGAAAGTTTATCTTGATTGTTCTTAACTTCTTTATTTTTTCTCTCTTTTTTTATTTTTTCTCTTTCGGCCTTTACTTTCATTTCATTTCTTTTTGCTAGAAGTTTTTCTTTCAATTTTTGTATTCTTCCTGGTTTTTCCTTTTTTGTTTCATATTCTTCTAAAATTTCTGCAATCTTTGTGTTGCCGGTTTTCTCCTTTTCTACTATTAGTATTTCCTTCATTTGTTCTTCTACTGCCTTTCTAATACTGTCAATTTTAATTTTTTTAGCTTTAGCATCTCCTCCTGTTTCTTTCTCTATTTCTATCATGCTCTGTTTAAACTCCTGTTTGATCTTTCTTATCTTTTCTTCGATTTCTTCCTCCTGGAGTACATCTAGTACCTGTGTAAACTTTCTTTCCATGTCTTCTTCTATATACATTATTTCTATTTGATTTTCTTCTTCTTCATTTAACTCTTTCGAATTTACATCTTCACCTTCTGAAATCTTCTTTTCATGTATTTTTTTAACATTTTCTTTTCCTTTGTCACTTCCTTCTTCTACTTTTTCTTGTTGTTTCCTGGCTTCTTCTTGTTTGAGAATTAATTGCTTCCTCTCTTCTTCCATTTTTGCTACTAATAATCTTCTGTTCTCTTTAATTTTATCAGCTAAATTCAGAACTATCACTGTTCTTTTTTTATTTCTCTTCTGTTCTGACATATTTTTGAACAGTTTAAACGCTTTTTGTGCATTTATGTCCGAATCCCATGTGAAAGAGGATGTTGCCTGTGTCATGTCACCACTGCTATACTTGAGTGATCTACTTTTTGAATAATCCCCATACCTTTCTGGAATCAAAGCAATTTGATGTTTTGCACCTTTTCGTCCTTTATTGGGATCTATATAGAGTTTCACTTTTCTATTAGGAGGTTTCTTTTTTATTGATTTCTTGCTTTCGCAGTAAGTACATACTTTTCTTATGTCTATATCGTAGCTGGAATCTGAAGAAATTTTCTTTTTATCCTTCTTTGTTTTTTCATGATGTTCTTTACTACTCCAATATGTGCTTAAAGTATCACGTTTAGACTCTTTACTTTCAACTTTTTGCTGTCTAGACTTTTTGGAGTTTTTATTTTTGTTTCTACTGCCAATCTCTGTACTAGTACTAGACTCGGAAGAATCTTGTTTCGACTTCTTTTTATCTTTTTCTTTTGTCTTTTTAGTTGATATTTCCGATTTTTTTTCTCCTTTACTTTTCTTTTTGTCTGTACTACTTCCAGTTTCAGAAGAATCATGCTCATTTGATTTCTTTTTATTATATTTACTTTGTTTTTGTTCATCTGCACAACTTGTTTCAGAATTATTGCTATCATTACTGTTTTCGCTAGATTCAACAGAGGATTGTTTCCCCCTTTTCTGTTTATTAGATATTTTATCTGTCTTTTCCGTCTTTTTGTCTGCAAAACTGCTTGTTTCAGAAGAATCTCGTGATTTTTGTTTTTGTTTGTGTTTACTTTCTTTCTCTTTACTGATTTTATTTTGGTCCGATTTATTCTTTCGTTTTTTATCGTCTCTGTATTTCCTCCCTTCGCTTTTATTTTTTGGCGAATCTGACCGCTTAGTCGTTTTTTTAAACTTCTCCTTTGGTTTATCTAGTTTTTTTTTTTTTTTACTTGGTTTATTTATTTTTTCTATACTACTGCTACTACTTGTACTACTTTTATCATCGGATGATATTGATGTGTTATTTTTGTGAGTTGTTTTATTTTCAGTATTTACAAGTTTCTCTTTCTTTATTGAACTTGTACTTTTACTACTACTTGTTTCCGTACTAGTGTTTTCGGATACATCTTTTTCGTTTTCATTGCTTTTTTGTGTCTTTTTCACTCGAGGTAGCATTTTTATTTGGGATAATTGTTTTCTGTCCTGTGGTTTTATTTTTGTCTCACTAGAAGTAAGGACTATTTGACCTTTTCTTTTTTTCCTGGTTGGTTCAATGGACAATTCAATTTCTGCATCATTATTAGGATTGAAAGATTGTGACATTGAAGAAAGAACCTCATTTATTTCATCCGTACTAATAAAATATCCTGTCGAGTTTGAGATATGTTCTCCTGGTTTAGTGAATATGGTTATATCGGAAGAATTATTTGTTCCATCCGATGGTTGGTTTACTTTATTATTTAAGTCATTTTTTAACAATAAGTCTTTATTTTTATATTCATACGAGTATTTAGAATTTTTAGCTCTACCCTCTATTTTGGTTTTTTGTTTTCCAACTTTACATTTATTTTTGTTATTATTTTCTAGATTTTTGTTGTTTCCTTTACGTTTTTCAAAAGTCTCGTTTGCCACATTTATCATTTCTTTATTAGATATATTGCTGTCATTATTTTCTATTTTACTATTTTTATTTTCATCTTTATCTTCTTCACTTTTTTCAAAACTACTTTCTGCTTCGCTATCTGTACTATATTCGTTTTCGTCATTTTTCGTTTTTCTTTCCTTTTTTTCTATTTTAAATGGTTTACCATCTTCATCACTCTTTTCTTTATCATGCCAACGTTTCTTAACCTTCTTATATTTCTTAACGGTTTGGTTCTTTTTAGCTGCATCATCTCTTGCCTTTTGAGCAAGATCAAGGAGAATATAGGTCTTACCGTTTTCTTTTTTTTCGTCAGATTTACTGTACTTTAAAGCTCTTTCTCCATCTTTATAGCTCTTATGAAGCTGTATATTAGGGCCAAGCAAAAATTCAAATTTTGACTTGTCAAATTTCTTTGCTTTTATCTGGTTAGTTTCTGGTATTCTTGGAGTTTCTATTGCAAATGAGCTATCTAAGCTTGTCGTATTTATTTGACTATGAGCATTTGGTGTTTGGACCGGAGTCCCATAATACATCTGTGCTGTTTCACGACTAACTGTACCTCCTAAACTAGGCGGAACATTTACATTAACTGTAAGACCGACAGCTGGCAATTTACAGCAATGACTGTCTCTTTTGTCATCTGATCTACTTCTTACACCATCCAAATTTTTGTCTTTTAATGTTGTAAGTTTGAATGTTTTTTCGGCTTTAAAGTTTCTTCCTAGTTTGTTCTTCAAACGTTTGCTTCTAACTCTTAATTCTGAATACGTGTCCGAGTCAGCATTTAAGTGATCAGTGAGTATGTCTTCTAATGATACAGCTTTACCCGCTTCATCTTTTATACTCATTTCACTCACGTTTGACTTTGGAGTTGAGGCACATTTTACATTGTCAAAACAAAAGACAGAATCTCCTTTATTGTTTCCTAAAACCTTTCCTGTAAATTCCAGACATCCGACTCGTTTGGTGGTAGACTCGGTGTTGACAGCGTCATCGTCTTCGTTAGTGGCTCTAAAAGCAAGTAGTGGAGTATTAGTTCTAGGAGTTACCTTTCTAGAGTTACGCAGTTTTGAACAAGGACTCCCAGCAAATTTCACCTTTTTCACCACAAGGTTTCGAGTTCTTCGAGAAGTTTTTTTGTGTACCACAATGTTGTCCTTTTGAATACTGTTGGTGAACTCCATTAGTATATCCTTCTTTCGTAATGACGAAGTACAACTTTCGCTATTTGTACTGCTGCTACTATTACTGCTAGTACTACTGGAATTACTAGTACTGTCATAACTGCTTGAGCTGCTACTAGAACTGCTGCTGCTGCTGCTACTGCTACTGCTACTACTGCTGCTTTCACCTTGTGTCTTTGTTGTTGAATTAAGTGCTGTAGTATCTTCCGTTGGTTTGGTTATTTGTACAGGTGATTTTTTTACTTTAGTTACTTTTTCTCCTCGATCGTTTTTCACTGTAATAGGTATTTGTTCTGGAGTTTCAATCTGTATACGCTTATTTGGCGTATTTTTGACATTGCTTATATAATTATTTAGAGCTCTAAGCTTTTTTCGTATCATACTCACAGAGGCTTTATATGTGTCTTACGTTTCTTAGAAACTCTTAAATATCCAGGGAAATGTGTGATGTAAAATTTGCAAATAATCTTTAATGTAAAAAAACTAAGAGTTTTCTGCTTCTTTATTTTTGTTTTACAAAAAAACTCCAATTTGGAGATCATAGATTTTAATCAATTATGATGTCAATTGATCTATATTTATTCATGTAAATGTAATTGGCTATTTTCATAAATATATTCTTAAAAGCTTAAAAATCGTCAATCCAAGTACAAGAACCTCTGAGAAGGAGGATATGCTACTAGTTCTAGTAATTTGTGCTAAAAATATATAGCTATTTTGACTGTTAAATATTAAGCTAGGGTGCATTGACAGGTGTTCATGAACAAAACTAACTGTTAATGTAGTGTAGTTTGTTTTAGTTTTGGCGTTTTATACTTAATTTTATTTCAGAAATATTTTCATTGTTTTAAATTTTCAGCAAAGATCCACAGTAGAGTTTGATATAGATTTAATAATTAATCTGCGTTGGATTAATTTTAGATAACTACTTAAGTTAATTTATATCATATGAGTGCTAAAGTACTATAAAATAATATAACGATGTGTATATATTTTTGAAAGAAACAAATATTTTACTTTTTATGTTTAAATTTTTAATATATATTTTTCGAAATACTTCTTCATATACGTGTGAGTATATGAAGTATTTTAAAACTTATTAAAACTGGATAAAATCGTCCAGTTTTAATAAAAACAAGATTAATCGGATATTATATAAGTTAATAAGTAATTTTACCCATCATTTTAGGTTTCTTTCTCTTCTTCATCTTCGCTTTGAGTTGAAGGTAGTTTTTCAGAGCTCTTGGCATTTGACTCTGGATCACTTTGAACTGACGGAACTGGATCACTTAGAACTGAGGAAATTGGGTCACTTGGAACTAAAGATACTTGATTGATGGGAACAGACGATCGCACTTCTAGCGAAGGCTGAGTAGCGGTAGAGGTTGTTTGATTACTCGGTGCTGATACCTGATTGGTGGGTCGTCCACTATACTTTCCACCTGATGTGGTTCGCAAACTCATAGGGCGCCGTCGGGGATCGACTGCCGGTACGGCCACCAAGTCTGAGTAGGAACGCCCATACTGGGGCCGATAAGTAAGGGGACCTTTGCACGAGAGACATGCAGATAAAGTGCTTTTGGGTATCGCAGGAAGAGATTCCTTCGCCCTGAAAGGACATTTAGCCAGATCTTTGTATGTGAAGCCGTCACGAATGTAGTCGAGTAAATTATGCGTAGTCACGTTGTATAGATTGTCTGACTGCTCCGAAGTGGTCTCTGTCTCCGAGTCAGAGTTCTCGGATTCCGAACCAATTTGTTTCGTTTGGCAGGCCGTTGTTGCAAAATGGACGCGGGGAATAGCTGGAGTACGAGGTGTTGGGGCTTCCATAGCCATCGGTGGCGATGGCTGATAATGATGCTGTCGAGAGACTGGTTGACTGTATTGCACAACTCCTCCGCCACCACCTCCCGTTGGAATTGGCATACATATTGGAATTGGGAAGGGGATGGGCATTGCATCATTGCTGACAGTGACTCCCCCGCCTCCGTAACCCCCTTGCATCATTCCGCCAGTAGGCGCACCACCACTCATTGGATGTACATTTGGTGCTGCGTTCAAGAGGAGACCCGCGGCTCGAGCTGGTATAAAGGGGCAGGGAGTGATAGCTTTAGGAAACCAGAAGAGGTCGTCTTTGAGCTTTGCCTCTGCCTTTTTTCTCTCCTCCAAATCGGTTTCCTCCTCTCCTTCACTGGATTCATCAACCTCAACTTTTACTTCATTGTCACTTTCGTCTTCTTTAAGCATATTTTTGTCTTCTGTATTTGTTTGTGTTACTTCTTCTGATTTAAATAAACTATCTGTTAAGGTTTTCTGATCTTCGTCCAAATCGTCAGAAGAATCTCCTTTTACACTAGTCGTTTTTATTTTTTTATTTACTACTTTAGCTGTTTTTGTAATATTTTTAATCCCGTTTTGTTTATCCCCCTCCCCTTTACGTTTTAAGTTTTTTAACAGTTCGCGCTCTATTTCTTTTCTTAATTTGTCTTTATCAATATTTTTAGATTGACTTACTTCGTTTATAGTTTCTTTAGATTGTCTCAATAACTTGTTATATATACATCCCTCTTCTTTCCGAACTTTATTAAATTCAAGTTTACATTGTTCAATTAATTCTGACTCCTTTTCTTTCTCATCCTTTCTTTCTAACTCATTCGGCAATTGATCTTTATATTTTAACCGAATTTGCTTTTTACACAGAGCTATAAATTCCTTATATTTCTGTTTTTCTTCTTCTCTTTCAAGTTCATATTTTTGTCTGATTTGTTCTATCTGTTCATTCTCCTTCTGTGTTCTTAATTGTTCTTTCCTGTTGTTTTCAATTTTTTCTTTCTCATTTTGTTCCATAGCTTCTTTCCATTGATCACCAAGTTCTCTGTATTTAATTTTTTCCTTTTCCATCTCTTGTTTAAAGTCAACTTTCAACTTATTAAATTGATCTTTTTCATTTTCATTGTTTTTTTTCAGTGCACTTTTTTGACTGAAGTCACCTCGTTTACTTATTTCTGTTTTACCCTTATTTTGGTGTTCATATTTAAACTCAGTATCAGCGTTTTCCATGCCTTGATTTTCATCTAGTTTTCTTTTTGATACCTTTTCCTTCCATATATTAATGAATTTTCTATATGCATCCTTCCTTTCTGTCACTTCCTCTAAGTAATTAGATTTTAATTTTGTTTGTAGTTTTTTTTTTCGTTTCTTTTTCTCTCTAGCTTCTTTTGTTTGAGCTAGGTCTAAAACAACCACTGTTTTCCATGGCATTTTAATATATTGTTATTTTTTTAAGAAGCATACATGCAACATTTCAGTATAAATGGAATGTGAAAGTATAATGCATAATGTGTTTTTTACAAAAACATCGTTTACTTTAATGATTTGTTAGAATTATATTAGGACCATAGAAAGATTAATAATTAATCAATATATAGATTATATATAGAGGTGATTATCATTCATTTTCCAACATAGAAGACAGAACAGTACCGGTTTCGACCTCTTATCTCAATATATAGATTATTTGTAAATAAAGTAAAATAAATATCCATGATTAAAACATAATATATTCATATTAAAAAGTAGGTATATTGTAGATAATCAATGTAATATGCATATAAAAATACAAATAGTAAATAGCAAACTGTATATAGTAAAAATGTAATACGGTAAATGGTAAATGCAGGAATAAAAGCATCAGTTATGCATAGATAGAGATTAACTTTAATATTTAATACTCTATTTTATTTAAAGTATATTTATATCTAAATATACGGTTGATATTTATATATATATCCAACATATTTATAACAATTATTTGTCCAACTCAGAATAGTATTTCACTTGTTTATTAGGGTAGATTCAAAATGCATTCTATAAGCTGAACAAATGCAAGATACAATCAATTTATAAATTCAAAACGCATATTATACAATTAATCAATTAACTAACAAGTAGAATAAACGGGAATTCTACTGTGATAGAATAACAATGCATTGGTTTTAACAACACTTTACAATGAACAATTTGTAAAAGTGCAATTGTTAAATACAATTTGCTTTGCTGTCCCTTTATCAACATGGCCAAGGGGTGACATCTTCCCAAACTGAAGAACTTGAACAACCGTATATAAAGCCCTTGACATATTTTCTTCTTCAAGACTTCTGTCAATGTATGCTTGATCAGCCAAAGTTGACAGACGACCGGTCTTTTTCTGAATTATATCAGACGGAATTCCTGCAAAAAATGAGCTTATTCATGACTGTTCGTCTCCAGCTAGTATTTATATAAAAACACGATTTGGTGATCTATTACATGAGTTATTTCGTTGCCGATTCAATGGAATGAATGTCGAGTAGGACGATTTATACCAAGCAACCGTTTTTGGATTGTTTATGATTGCTAAACAAAATGCATTAGGCTATTTCAAAGTAGCGGTTGGGTTAACTCCAATGGTTATCGGCTGGTTACGAATCGGTTAACTTTCGGATTTCGAAGCAAAATTTGAAAATTTCTATTGTCTTGACCTACTTTCTAACCGTAACCGCTA
>JAYRBW010059846.1:0-10798 GCA_036023295.1 Invenusta paracnida | reverse complement strand
GTTAAGACTTATCATATATACAAGGACTGTTTTGTAGATTTCAAAGGTGTTGTTGGTGTTTAATTCTTGTAATATTTGTTTCAGATAGTCATCGTTTTGTACTCTGTCTTTCATATTCCTAGCATTTATAGCTAGCAGTTTTTTTAGAGTTCTAGATACCGATATTTAGTTTGCAAATCTGTATCTATGTATCTGTATAAGTTTTGAAATGTTATGTAGATTTTCGTTAATAATGTATTTTTTCTTTATAAATGGTCGTACGTATCTAAAAATATATTTCTCTTTGGAGAAATTGAAGTTTACTATGGGCATAAATATGCTGTCGCTTTCGTTAAGTCCGCGAAAATAAACCTAAGCAATCCATTTTACATACTAATACTGCATAAATTTTAGTTATTGTATCATCAGTGAAAAGGCCAAAGACAGCAACACTGTTTAAGGTATCATTTCTTACAGAAAATATCAATAAATAAATGTCGTCATGTCGCTTTCGTTAAGTCCGAAATAAAAACTAGCTTACAGAGGCACATAAACAACTATATAAGAAACAACTATTCACATAGTGTTAGATCGACCACAATGATAACAATGTATAATAAATACCTTAATTTGTATGTAAAATAATTTTTAACCTCAATGACGCTTTATGAGTTGCATATTTTTGGACAGACCCATATGGAATCGAAATTGATAATGGAGAAACTATAAACATGAACCAGAAAATGGAAAAGTGTTATGAACAATTAGCCAAGGCTTTCATACTACAATATCTGTGGAAAAGGTCAAACGTGCCGCTAAATATAGAAGAGGCGCTCGGAGATTTAGACTCGTATACGTTGAGTGAAAATTACCTAGACTTTTACAACGCGGCACGGGTGCAACTGGAACCATAGGTATATTTCTAGATCATGACTCCAATTCCACGAAAAATGATGGAACTAGTCAAGTCATTATTGCTACATTAATTTGTCTACTTCTTACTATATCAACTATACTATATGTTATACTATATGACATTACTGGTAATTTTACGCTGAGCTGTCAAGTATCCGAAACGACTGAAAAGACATTACTAATGCTCTACTGTCTTATGTAAATTTACAAAATACAATTATCTATTAATAATAAAAACTTGGATTTTTCCCGGGTTTAAATAAATAAGACGACCAGGCATTTAGTTTTATGAAGCGTATAATTGTTTGAATAAAAAGCATGTTGAATAAATTGTGGTACAATAATAGTCATCAAATATTACAACATTAAAGAATAGTACAACATTTATGGGAGGAATAGGTTATATCAATAGTGTTCAAAGAAGATAAAGAGGAAGAGAGCAGATATAATGCCGGTTGCGATAGAATTTTCATGACTGGAGTCTGCACTATCGTATTGTTCTTCTTCTTCTTGGATCTCGTCTTTTTACTCCTGCTTCCGTCAGTGATTCGTCTGCTGCATCAATTGGTAAGTCCCCAGATGGTAGATTTTGAGTCATGTAGCACGCATCGTCTGCTTCTCCCGAAGGTTCGAGAGGATCAAATCGAATTTGTACCACGCGCTGGTTAAGGCTGGCAACATGGTCCGTTTTGCCGTGCTTGCCTAGGTATACTCCGTTACACCAGAGCACAAATTGATAGCGTTCGGGACCTGAGATATCACATAGTTTGATACGCTTGCCCGACCAGTCGAATCTGTTTGCCTTAACTGTGAATTTGGCCCAGTAGATATCACTCGATGTCTTAAATGTAGGACGAAGCATTGGGTTGGCCAGAAATAGTTATTGATATGTTTTATATACACCGGTCCTTTTTTTGAGAATGCGCAATGTTCTCTCTCCACGATCATCTCAATCCATGATACGTTTGCGCGCAAGTGATCATGGGGTACCTTGGAAGAAGTGTCGACTGTAGACGGGAAACCGATGATTTGTTCCCCGTTAAGTTATCCTTTAAAACTCTCAAATACTGGACTTGTGAAGTGAATTGCAGCAACGCCAAGTGAATTTGAAGCACGTTTACGTTAATCAAATGGAGTGTCTGGTCCAACATGCGAACGACTAGATGAGGGCCTACTGTAACTGTAGGCATTTGTGAGAGATGATCTTGGTTAATAAAATACATCGCTTGTTGAAAAGAGGATATCTTGTGAGCAAGTGGAGAGCGATAGACACAACTGGCAGGTAGCAGAGCGAAGTGAATAATGATTTATGCCATTATGCGCGCCCTTTATATACTCTTGATGACTTTTGATTGGACGATTCTGATTGGTCGCGAGGGGGGGCTGCGTGGGCGGAGGTGAGGGGTGAAGGGGAAACGCACCTATCATACTACTTATTTTGTTATGCTTTTCCGTCAAACTATATATCATAAGAAGTAATATATCTATATATATATATACAGTATACACATATAGTATATTCTTATCTTATAATCAAAAGGAATAGCTGCATACTCTGACGAAAATGAAACGTTTTTACAAGTTGCGTGTGTAACATTAATACGTTAATTTATTTATCAGCCATAATTATAATTGTTATTAATACTATTGAATGGATACTCCATTTTAAGCTTATGCTCAGTTACATAAGTGCAAATGTTCAAAATACATTTTCGCAGTACAATCATAGAAATTACAAAGTATATTTCTAATGTTTAGTGAAACAATGAATAAATTTATTTATTTATATTTCAAAATATTACAGAATATAGATACCTACATATCACTTAATATTGATGTACGAGCTGATGCATACTTTTTTATCACAGAACTAATGCATATCGAAATAAATATTTACTCACTTGATTTAATTCCGATTTGATAAGCCATTCGTCCTCTGACGGATAACGAGACATTTTACGGATTGAACATTTACTGGCAGTAAGAGTACTGTTTGGACACAATTTCTGAAAATATTTCACGTCTTCATCTTTAAGTGTAATTGAATAGAATTTCCATATTACTTTGGCGCAGTCATTATATTTGCCTCTTTTACGGTAAGACTTGTTTGCAAAACTTTTAGCTTTATTTATGTCTTTACTCGTTGAAGCGAGCGGCGCAGGAGATGCTTGCCAATAAAGTGAGGGGTTTTGTTTGAAACACTTTTCCATGAATTCTAACTTTAATATTGGCTCCACCGTCCCTCTAAATAGTGTTGATGGACTTGACACTGATTCTGATGGTATATTCATCAATTCAATTTCCAACATATCATAAAGTTTGCTGTATTGCATGTACAACTTGTCAGGGGTCCTTGACATACTGTAGTAGTAATGGCAAAAAAAAAAATCACTACCAAAATCAGTGGTATAAATGTAAATAAGAGGGAAAGATAGCTGCGGTATCCATTTTAATTCTTTTTTCATACTTTCATAATATTTTTCCACATCTTTTTCCTGGATGTCGGAAGGTGGGTCAATAACAAATTCATCGATTTCTTTGATGAATTCATTCAAAAACGTGAGAAGTTTCTCTCCACATATCCACTGCTTATCTTGAACTTCATTTCTATACTCCAAAAACCACTTTTTTAAACATGTATTTCCTGTCGTGTCTTTTCCTCTATTTATATCTTGGACATTCGATTCAATTGATGAAGCTTCAGGCGCCTTAAGTGCCGATAAGTCTGGAATAAATAAAGGCATTTAAAAATATATTATGGTGACTGAATAATATTGCATACCGTTATAGATTATCGTCGTACCTAAGTTTAGAAGAATGTGTTTTCTTTAATGTAAAACTGAATTATACATATACTTGATATAATTGTATATATCGGAAATATATATAACCTGTATGAAATGCACAATTATGAACGTTGATAATTATTTCGATTAAAAAAAATCGATAAAAATTAAAATTCGTTTTTTAACTTTTTTGATGTACTTTAAAATTAAAATTATCTGTAACTTTTTTTTGTTATATTTATAAACAAATTATATGCAAATGTATATGTATATCGTTTTGATTTACTTAGGAGCCAATTTTCATCACTATAGTACACTCCTAAAGAAGATTTCAATAGCAGGGGGGGGGCGATTCGGCCCTCCCTCGTTACCTGGCTGCATTATATAGCCCGGTATGGATAGGGTTAACAAGTACACTGCATATTTATATTTACGTAAATAAATAGTATAATTTTAGTATACATTTGCTAATAAAACATTTTTGGTATTGATAAATAATGAATTGCACACCTTTTAATTTAAACATTTATTTACAAAGAAACAAAATATCAAAATCGTGTGCTTATCCATATTACGCAATAAACATGTGCTACGTATTCTTACATGTTTTACATAATTATAAACGCAACACCTGTGTGTCTTGTTAACTATTACTTTGTTATTGTATGCAAATTAGAGTACTTTTAACCGAAGATGTCTACATAATAATAGAGTAATTGTACATAGAGTTCTGACACTTTTTTATTATGTATGCAGTTTAATATTATTATGCAGCAACATAAATCGTTTTGTAAAACATGCTATTAAAATGCACTCCACATAAATCGTGTATGTAGTTACACAGTTTTAGATATGCATACAGATATTAAATACTATTTTAATGGCAACTGGTATATTTTACATTTTGTTAATGTATATTTGGTTTTAAAATGTATTGAGTATAAATTAGTATACATACATGTTATTGTCGAAAAACAAATTTATGTAGATTAAAATTCCAACGTGATGCATGTGAAATCTAGTAGTGTTCAAACTTTGTGGGTATAGCTAAAGGGTGTTTACTTAAATAAAATGAGACATAATATGAATGATATTGGTTGCCCGATATTTATTTAATTTAAAAAAGTATAGGCAATCCTACAAGCGATTCTAAATGTTTTAATATAATTATTGTATATTGGAATATGCAATTTGATATGCGATCTTAAAATTAAAAAATGGCTATAGAAGTACATTTTAATTGAACACCACATTGTTTTTGACAAACCCACAATTTGATTCAATGGAATTTATAATTGAAACATTCCAATTAATGTAAATGATTCACTATATAATATACTGCTCCACATAATATCATTTCATCTATTCCACGTTGCAGACATACCAATCGAAAGTCCAGATTATTTGTTTATAATGAGCGAGATTAATCAAACTAAAAGAGGACAGCAGAGTAGACTGAACAGATGCTTCCAATAAACTTTGAAAGTATTAACTAATGGTTTAATAAATAATGATTGAAATGTATATATATTATATAATATACAAATAAACACAAGTATATTAATAAAAATTAAAATACATATACATATATATTAACGAGCATAGTAAATATGAAAATAGTTAATATGTTTCAGATAATTGATTTAATTGGTCAATAATTTACTTAGTTTTTAAACAGTGGTAATTTTAATGAAACCGAAACGGTTTCAACTGGGACGCTTTGTAACCGTTTGTAAAATGTCTTATTTGTGTCGGAAAATGTTTTAAATACATTTTTAGTTTGAACATGTTAATATCTTCTATATTAATTTCAAAGGCAATAGTTTAAACTATAATTTTTATAATACACAATAGCAAACTTTAGTTTATTAACAATGTATTATAAACTTTTTGGAGACAAGATACAAATGTACCGTAAACGTTTTTATAGATACACAGTTGCACTATATAATTACTCTCAATTAGTGTGATCAATCAATGTCTAGTTGCAGTATGTGTAACCATATTTAAAGAAATGCAAAATATCTGGAAACATTCCCATAATATTCTAACTCCGTCATGGAGCACTTCAATGTAAGTAAGAGATATTCCAGTTTTTGGCCCCAATAAACAGAACTTGTGTAGAGGAAATTGTTCTTCTTGGTATTTCTAGTCTATCGCAAGCTCCAATCTACCCTTGTACGAATGAATTCTCTTTGTGGCAACTACAATAAAATATACTCATTTTTCATTAATTATTGTCATCGGTTGCATATAGCATGTAATATTTACTTAGTGACCCACTTACAACATTAGTGTTCCATTTTCTTTGTGAAGTAAGTATTAGTTAACATTTACCCGCTGCCATCCACACAGAGCCCAGTGCCCTTTTTGTGGATTTCGTGCTGGAATCGCAATTGGTTCCCTTTGTAGATTAGCTGCTTTTTCAACTTCTAAATTGACAAGCTGCCGTGCCAATGTAATAAAAAATACGTCTTTTGTGAGACTTTTTTTAAATAATTTAATGGAAGTTGGAAATGTTACTTCTTCTGAAATGGGAGATGGAATTAGAGGATCGATTTTGTACTTGATAGATTTGGGGGATAGAGTTTGTATAGTATCAAAAAGTTGATCCACTTTGATGCAGAGAGAACGGATGTTTGTTAATAACAATGTAGGTAGACACTATATAGTTGAACTATTTGTTTCAGCAAAGCTCGATGAGTATTGTTTCGGGTAAATAGATTCTCTTTTAGCAAAAAATGTTGTTGCTCAAATTGAATTTGTCAATCAAGTTATTATCACCTTCGATGAGTGATCGTTGGACTATATTGTATGTTTTTTCGGTATGAAGAGCTTTAAACTCTGATATTTGCGGGTGGAGTCTTCTATTTTCTTTCAAGGTGAGAGGCGGTTCATCGTAGTTAATAGAGATGTTATCTTTGCTGATGATCTGAGCTTTTTTTCCAAAAACTATTTTTGATTTGAGGAAGAGAGCAGGATTTTATGGGACTGCTTTTGTCATTTGGTTTCCCAAAGGCGAAAGGAGAGGTAGACACTTCTGGAAATTCCAGCTTACTTAGTATTTTATTGACTGTTTGTTGCGCATCTTCTTCCTCTGGAATTCCGAATATGACGGCGTTGATTGATCTATTAATAGAATCCAAATTGTTAATATGAATAGCTTGTTGTATCAAAATTTTCTTCAGGCTATCTATTTCGGTGTTTTGATTGTCGATAGTATTCCGCTGTGTTGTTATCTGAGCTGCCTTATCTGCACTGATGTCGTCACGTAATTTAGTGAGTGCATCGTTAAGTTCGTCAATCGATATTTTGCAATTATGTAAATATATGTAAGTAATTCAAGTATATAAACGCGATCGTGTCCAAATATATTAACAATAACCCTATCCTACTCGGGCTATTTGACGCACTTAGCAACCATGGTGGTGGAGGAATTCGGCACTCCACTCTATAATTCGCCAGTCTTTCTATTCAGTAAAGCCTTGAAATTTGGTACGTAGGTAAACCAAAGTGTTTTAGACTTATTTATTTGACAAAAATGTATGTATTTAGAAATGTAAAATTGCGTAAGAGTGGAATTTAAAAATATATATTAATATATTAACTTATTTTATTCTAATAAATTCGTTTTATTTTTCTGTTCATTTCTATTTATAAATTTTCAAAGTTATACATTTTTAACAATTATTATTATTACAAATTTTATATTTAAAATGTTGATATTTTAATCAAATTTGCCAAAAAATAACTCTTCAAATAAAAAAATAAAAGCAGAACTGAATAACTCTAAAAGTATGTGAATCTCATGTTGCTGCAACTTATACTTAAAAAGTAAATACAAATGAGGGGAGGCCGAATCGGATAAAAAAGCAGTTCATTGTAATTGTCAAAACAGGCTACGTGACTCATATATTTTAAATGTTTGAAACCGATATACATAATGTGTTCATTCTTATTTGCCAAAAATCAGGAGTCATCAACATTTTATTCTCTCAGCTCATCCGACAATTCCAGTGGTAAAATGTTTCCATAAGAAACACACGTTATATTTAAACATCACCAGGTACCTGTTTACTGTATCATTATTGGAATTATCTTTAAACTGTTATCACTTACGTCCATATACAAATAACATAACTTACCTCTATGAAGTTGCTTAATGTATTGGTAAAAAAATGACTTACAAAAACGTGTCTGTTTGAAAAATACAGTCTTGAAAATGTTTAGTTCATTTAAGATAATAGATACAATATTTGACACAATTTACCCTGAATTCTGTCTGATTTTACCTTTGTCAGAATCTTGAGCCGAAGTTTGACTTGAGTTGTTGCAAAGCGCTTTTATAGCACTTCCGAAAAAATCTGCGTTAGAAAAAAATGTAAAGAATCAATGTATATTATTTTTCAAATAACACAATAATGATATAAATTTTAATTAAATGCTTATATGTATATATGTGGGCCTAATTTTAAAATAAAAATAAATAATAACACTTCACCGAAATTAAATATATTAAAGTAACGAGACGTCAAATCTGAATAATTTTCAGTGCTACGTAGTGCGTTCACTCATTAGACATAGTGTTGATATATGATATATTAACTTATAGAAACATACAGTCAGAAGTAAATATAAATAAACAAGTTTACACAGTGATGTGTACTGAAATGTAATGAACAAACAGTGTGGACAGATTAGTATAAGTAGGCTAAAAATCAACTGAATCAAAACAATAACAATAATATTAGGTTTACATAAAGTTAAAAAAATTATGTAAACTTGATTTGTTATGATCATATTATAATAATAGTTTGCATGCGTTCAATAATTAATACTCTGGTTTGTGAATTGATCATACCTATAGATTAATATCATAGTGCGCAGATGTTTCTTATTACGAAAATAACTTTCAGTCTATTATGTATTTATTTAAAAACATGTATACATATTTTATCAATTTGAATCTGAATAAGTATTGCAATACCAAAATGTCATATAGAAAATATATATGTATATCAAAATAAATTCCTGTACTCGCCGCATATTTGATAATAAGTATTAAATTATTAAACTTATTTGCGGTTAAACTGAAACAGTCTGATTTTGAACATTGATTAAATTAAGTCTACAAGGCCCAATTTAAGTATATTCGTGGATGAACTAAGGCGTTAAAAATGACCAAAATACTTGGAAACAAAATATATTGTAATATTACATATATATGTACATATCATAAAGTGAAAATGAATAATCTAAGAAAACATCAACATAATGGACTGACAATATAGATCTACATATCTATATACATGAGTAGGTCATGTAGAAGATACATGTGCATGTACCTATAGACAAAGTATTAGTTGCACTTTAGAAATTGCACTGGTCACACACTGTCACATAGATCTTTGAAACTTCATTGGTGGTCACACGGTAACTTTCGATTAACAATTGTATTATTTTTACACCCGGCCAGTTATTGAGCATTTGGCACGTTTGTTTCGGGCATTTGGCAGGGCAAGTTAAACAGGCAGGATGGACAACGACTGATTGAAAGTGAATTTTATTTTTGCTATGTTTGAATTATTTGCTTTTTTGTACATTATCCACGCGTTCAATAATAACAATCGACTAATGTCATTTTTGACGTCTTGGGTCCTCTAGTGTAAGCTAATGTTGACAATGTATCAATGACAAAGTAAGACATGCCTGAGATAATTTATTTTCTTATTCCAAAAAAAGCTTATTATACTGCAAAATTCGGTTAATAATTAAGCTGTATTATTAATGATAAGAAAATAACAGTAGTTTACGTTTAGATTTCGTCATTTTTGAAGCCATTGCTGTTTTATTGGTAATTATACTTATCCAATTACAATGCTGATATTAGTATATTAAGTCCATTTGATTAATATCAAACGCTGAAAAATTCAATTAATCCAAACGAAACAAAGGTGTCCTAGTTTTAACTTTTATATCCACATGTTGCTTTTATTTGAACAGCGTAAATGTCTGAGGTAGCATTTTAAATTGTGATTGTATTATAGTGAAGTACTATTTTTTAATTCAGAAGTGAAACATGTATTTATCATTAGAAAATGAATTGTTCGTCTATAAAAATGGTATTGTTATAAAGGTTTAATACTTTCATTTAGCTTAATGAAAGTATTAAAATTACTAATATTAAATTTGATTAATCTTTAACTAACTTTCAACATTTTAGCTCTGAAGACACATTTAATAATTATCGTCTTGTATTACTTAATATTTCAATTGGTCACACTATTATTATAATTTTGTGAAACACAGCCGTTTGAATGTATTGATGTTATCATGAATTAATTCGGTTAAACTTACAGGAACTATATTATTTAGTGGAAAAATAGATTTATTACATAATATCAAATTTTTAAAGTAGATATGAAATAGATAATGACTTACTTTTCATTTCACCCGAACCCGTTAGGCTTGAAAGTTCATTCGAGCCGAGTAGTTTTGAATTCAATTGTTGACCACTTGCTTCTGCAGATGACAACTGATTTGATGCATGTTTAATAGACTCCGGAATTTCTGCTTGATCGAAATCAGAGGAGCTTGACTGGTTTGGGGTTTCAACATGATCAAGATTTCCAACTGAAGCTTAAATTGCGATTAGAATAAAATTGGTTAACAAAATTAATAAATAGTAAACAATTTGTTGTAATAGGCTCAGGAACGCGCTACAACTGTAAGCTATTTTAAATTTTAAATGAAAATTATATAGATACAAATAAAAATATTGTTAATATACCGATTAAATATGTTTCATTAGTTTGTTAAATACAGGAAATATATATTATTGGTGTGATATATTATTATTAATTCAATTTAAATTAATATATTTTCCTTGATATATTTCTTACCATCAACCATAAAATGCAGTTGATATGTCGCGTAGTTATGCCAGATGCACTTTGTTTTAAAATACATGTATGGTTACTTTTGCAAAACGACTACCAGTTAAGCTCTTAATTAGATCCAAATATATAAAAATCGAATTTATTATCATTAAAATATCCTATTTCAGTAAATTGACAATTTAATGAAAATCCACATTTTTAAATTTGCTTTGTATTTGG
>JAYRBW010059835.1:0-10798 GCA_036023295.1 Invenusta paracnida | reverse complement strand
CCATTTAACATTTTTGTCCTTTTTCTGTACACTTTGATTTACAGTATAATTTTCATTGAAAATATTCATGTCATGTTTGTTTTTTTCTTTCTGTTTTCAAATGTTTATCATCTTTTCTCTACCGTATCATGTTTTTCGATTCCCATTATCTTCCAAATATACACCTTTTATTATTATTATTATTATTATTATTATTATTATATAACGAAATAATATTCACACTTTAACAATAATAGATTTGATTAAAAGTACAGAACATAATTACATTGATATGTATATCAAGTAATATCATGTGTCTTAGATAAGTTTTAAATAAAAAATTGGATATTAAAACAAAAATTTAAAATCGATGTCTTAAATTCTATTTTAATATACCTATAATATATACTTATATAAACGTAATAACAGCAATATATTTTCTAAACAATACGTCGTGTACAGCAATATTAAACAATATACTACAAAATTGATAAACTAGTAATAACAGTATAGTATAATATTATGGGACAAATATTTTATGATCATGTGAATCTGTAAAAATATTCTATATTTAACACAGTAACATTTCTAAATAGCAGCAAATGTTGCCTACATGTAACTCAATATTAATTAACTCTAAAGTGAATATAAGTGCATGATTTATACTTTCAAGCTAACAGTGCTTGATTTCTTTCATTATAAATACATTCATGAATACAGAATTTATTCGTAATGTTAGTCAGTCAAAAGGCGTAATGTCCATAATTAAGATCTTATTTAACAAAAAAGAACTTTTGAATCCAAACTTATAAGCTAGTAGCAGTGTTAGCAATTAGGTAAGTATGAAAATATAATATTAATGTACCGGAGCACTTGACAAAATTTGGATAATATAAAACTGTTTTAGCCGGATTTTATAGTAAAACTGTAAAGGTATATCGATAAAATTGCATACAAGCACACAGGTGTGCGCACAACAGACAGTTACTATACACCGTATATAACAAACACTGTAGAATATTTAAAGCTCTTACTCCAATGTTGATTCGGATTCGTGCTCTTTATCTAAAATAATGATTCCTGACGGATCCTCCACTGTGACATGGATATCCAAGTCGCCTCCCTTCACAACCTGATGTAAAAAAGCAAAGCATCTAGACATAAATAACTAATATACAGACATGTTCGAAAAGTATTATACGAGAAAATGTTTCCAAATTTTGCGAAAATCTATATTAGTATATAATAAATTAAGTACGTAATCTCCAGCACATAGATTTTCTAAAAAATAATAAAAATTTAATCAATATCTGAAATCCAAATAAAGATGCAAGATATAATATTTTGAAAGAATAGTAACAAAGCAAATAAAGTAATTATCCAGAATGATTATATTTCTAATAGAATGTACATATTATATTTATCAGTTTAACAGTAGTAAAACAACTATACTTGGCATTAAACTACGTATAAAAAATTATACACATTAATTTCCGAAGATACTGAAAAAGTATTTAAGTTTTAAAATCAGATAATACTAACAAAAATTGTGCACAAAAATATGTACAGAAAGAATAATTTTTAAACTTATTTTTTATAAAAAGTTGATTAATTCAGTTTTTAATTCTTACATAATATATAAACAAAATTGAGAAATCCTTTAGGAGTAAATCTTATAAATACATTAAATGATAAACTAATGAACATGTAAGCGCATTATAAGCAAAAACACTTAACTCAAGTAAAAGCTTACACGCAGTACAAAAATGAAACGTAACTGTATAACCCCTGCGACGTGTTATGCAGTAGGCTCAATACACGCAAACATACTCAATAAAAGCACACGACATGAATTCAGAAAGCAATTAAATACGTTTTTATGTACCATTTATAGCCAGAAAACAAATACCATCGGTGGATAAAATGCGTAGGTGTGTTATTATAGATATATTACGGATATTATTACAACAGTTTGCTAGAATAATTATCTTACGATATTGTGTAATTTAAAAAAACTATTTAGTCAATTTCAAATATATTTGCTGGCTTTTAATGTAAAAAATGTTCAAGAAAAAACAATTGCATCAAATTAACAGGTCTATTTATTGAACAACTATTGATTAAGTTAATATCAAATAATATATTCTTGATTATTATCATGAAAAATAGTTAAAGCATATTTTGTAGTTCTTTGGCTATTCCCATGTTATATAATAAAAGTCAGGTGTATTAAAATACTTTTTATTGGGAAAGAAGTTAATGTGCTGACACGACGTTTCGGAAATCTTTAACGAGTGTGATGGATACTAAAGTGTAGTAGGTAAATATACAAGAACAATGCAAGCCAACACTGCAATACATAGTATCTGGTGTGTCTTTAGCCAACCAGCTGTGAGCGATTGTGAGTATACAGGCGAACAAGAATTCAATCGATAATCTGCCGAAGCATATTTAAAAATATTTAAGCATTTAAAAATAGTTAACTTAATATTAATCGTGTTTGATAATTGGATCAGTGTATTTAATGAATTATGAGTAAATAAATATTTACTAGAGTTTTCTAATAAAACATGAAACGAATTGTATAGTAAAATGTTCAATAAACTACAAATAATGTTTAAAAACATTTAATAAATATACATTTTGTATTATTTCAGTTTCAAAAATATACCAAAGAAAATACTTTCACACATATACCAGTATATCCATTGCTTCTAAATAGTTAGTAACATTGGCAACTATATAATTAAAAAAATAATAAAACATGAACATTTTTACATCAATATAAGGAATGTGAATATTTTAGAAGCATTTTATAAATAATAAACATTTTACAGGTATGAACATTTTGTTAATCCTAATACATGTGCTTTTTACAGCTTATAACTTTTTTATTTGAAAACCACTTGATAATTAGTAATCACTTTTTATCAAACAAGAATAAAACGGCTCTCGTGTGCAGAACTAATAATAAGTAGGAAAACAGTGGAATTTAATAATATTCCAATAAGTAGGAAAACAGGCTTATGTTTCAGACAGTAAAATTACATGATAATTTCTAGTACTTTTCAACCGATATGCTAGAAAACAAAGTTGAATAAATTTTATAAATGTATGATAATATTTATCCTGTTGAAGGATCAAATCGCGAAAGTAGACATTTTTAGGAAACTTTTCAATAATAACAGGATATACAAAAAATATCATCTCTTTGTATAATATCGAAATGGTTTTATTTCTAGATATTTGACAAATTTAGCCTTAATTCATTAATATCTAAAAGATTTAGTCATGAAAAATAAATCCTCTAAAATGTTTGAAAATCAATAGTAAAACAGTAGAATGGATATCCAAATTGTCTTATGTATTATGCATATGTATAATTAATATAGAATTCTTACTATTTTATACACACCGATTAATATTTAATTAGTAGTAACAAAAATGTCTTTAGTTGTAAAGAGAATAGTATCATCTGTACATTCTGGCATAGAATTTTAGGCAGTTTAGTCGGCAATAGTTAATGAAGCGCAAGAAATGTACCAGTATACATAAATTGACCCGGTTACAAAACGCTTATATAGTAATTAATGAAATGCTGTTCAATTACATACTAGAAACTAACGACTCAACAGTAGCGTGCAAGTTATAGCCTGAATTTAAGGCTTGACTTAGCTTGTAGCTAAGGTAAATAAAAAATGTATACAGAACTAAGATTAAAATGAAACAAAATATGATGAACAACAACTAATATAAAGTAATTATCGAGTAGTCACTTATATCATTAAAATTTCGATATTAAGACTCAAAATGTAAAAATTGAAACAATTAAATCAAAACATACATATTCATAAGTGTATGTAATATAATTAATGCAGTCAGGAATAGTACTTAATTTATAAATTGTAATATATAAGGATCAATACTATTATTATTAGTCTTATAGTATTACACACACATATATCCATATAATCATATATTAGAAACTGCTATGTTACAACATAGCATTTTAGTTTATTTTCGCATTAAATATTAGCTTGTTTGTACCATTGATAGTCCCAACAAAGAATAAATTAAAAAACAATAAATTACTGTGAATGAAATATAACTTAAGAGATTTCGAAAAATATTGATATTTGCATGTATAAACAAAATATACGTATAAATATATATGTATACATATGTTATATTCTCCTTCCTTAAATATGGGCGTTTTTCAAAATAAAGATCATTTTTGTACACAAAGTCCAAAAATACAAAAATGAGTGAATTAAAATTAATCTATGAAATACGTATATATTACTTATTATAAAAAATACTTTTAAAATAAAAAGGCATTTGACTTTCAAATATGTCCTGGATTTTTTACAAGCAAAAGCGAAATAGCTTGTGTGTACTCACATTATTAGTTAGTAAATGTGTGCACAAACGTTAAAAAATTATACAGATATAATTTTACTGTAACTGATACACATTTACCAGGAAAAACATAATTGAAATATTTAACTATATCATAATAAAACATACACTAAACTTTATATGCTACAATAAAATTATACAAATTGGCTCATCATTTTGTAGGTAAGTGGAATTTAATTGAACAATCTAGTTTATACACTCAACTTATTTTTAGAATCAAACAATAACCAAGCGAGTTACTAAATTATACACGCCTTTTAAGTATCCGATAAATAATAAAGTTTTTCTGGTCAAATATAGACGATTTAAATAGATAGATTTGAATTTTAGAATCTTGTATTCTGTCAGATAAAATATAGACAAAAATAGATAAAATAACATAAAGTATCTTAAATTTTTGTCAAACACAAAATATACAAACAAACACATAAAAGAGTTACCCAAAATTATCACCTGAGACTCTTGAAAGTATTAAGTAATTACATATTGGTTTTTATGAACGAAAGTGATAAATTAGCGATAGTTGAAGAAATGATCATATCTTAGTTACATATTTAAACTGTAATGCACTTCAATGAAAAGCCACTAAAATGTTATCTTTCATTCACGAATATTTTGAAGACAAAATGGACAATTTGGGGCTATTAGATAAAGCTACCAATTTAGGTGACTGTCAACGAGCTTTCTTTCATTAATTAAATCAAATTTCCTCAGTCGGCAAATCAAGTCTAATCCGAATAAATTAAATTCGCAGTTTATATCGTTTCTCCCTACTAACTTCATTAAAACCTTCATTCCCACAATTTTAAACTATCATTTTAATTATTGCAATTTGTTATTTATAAATATTAATCTTGAACATGAAATCCACAGGTACAAAGATATCAAAATGCCGCCGATCGTATTGATTACGGTCCACCACACAAAACCTAGTCTACGTCACTTTGCAGCAACTACAATGGTTTCTGATGAAAAAAAAAACAAATTTAACCATTAAATATTCATGGAAAGGCCTACGTTATTTGAGGAATTTACTTCACTTTCGTGATACAAGAAGAAATACCCGAAAATCAACTACCTAGATATTTGTATCCAACATTGCTAAATATTAACGTCCTGATGATAGAGTTTTCAAACGCTGCCCAGGTTTTGGAACACCCTGCCTCCGCATTTAAAGTTATTATTATTTCAATTCAAATGAAAAATTTAGATGGACACTTTAGATAGCCCACAATGGCTTAACCTTTCCAAAATCAAGATTGATAAGATGTACAAAAGTAAACCACCTCTAAAAATAGACTTATGTTAGTAATAATCGGTCAAAATATTTACTTATACAAAACAAGATTCCATGTGGAAATACACTAAGATCATTCAATACGATAAATAAACACTAAAATAAAATAAAAAACAAAGTAACAATAAAATACCTGATAATCTAGTTCAAAATTCCCCTCAGAGACATAATAATAGCACTCTTTTTTACGCGGAGGTACAATCATTGCTACTGACACGTAGTTGTTAGAGTTTTTTTCATGGTGGTCTTCACTCTCTGTACAATTAGAAAAGTCACAAAAATATATTTACAGATGAACCGAAAAAACTTTATTAACTCAAAATAATAAAACAATTCATGTCTAAAAAATTGTAAACATACAGAAATAATGTCAAATTTTTACAATAAATATAAACAACAGTAGAAATATTATTTGAGTAAGAACATTTAAGTAACTATAATATATTAAAGATTACAGTATTTAATGAAATATTTACAAAAAGCAATGATATCTAATTTCATATATACGAATATATAAATATAACAATTTAATAAAATCAGAATTTTACAACAACTTCATTTTAGTACATACTGATATACACATAAATACATACAGAACATACAAATATTTCCAAACTAAATTATATGCATACTCATTATATAAAATTGCAGCACTACAGAAATTTAATAACATGCATTTGTTTGCCAAAACAAAACTACTATATATACCAAAAAAAGGCCAAACCTAACTAAATAGCTAAAACTTATTAAACCAATGTGTGAATTTCAACTAAAATTGTAAAATAATTGAATAAATATTGAATCTCTAATACTAGCATATATATCGAATTTATAAATAATTCAAAATTATTCAAAATTAACATATCTTTAACCAGTGTTATATTTTTAAAATATTGTAAACAGATATTTCTATTTCACAAAACAACATTGCAACACTTTATAGAAGTATTTACATATAATACAAAAGAAACTCAATGAACAATAAGCAAATATCAGATTTAAAGCAATACAAAATGCCAGATTTAAAAAAACCAAAGAATGCACATAAAATGAGTAAGATGTAAATTATTTAAAGTAATGTCTGCATGCAGAAAACATGTAATTCAATTACCTAAATCATCCTCTTAATTGCATTAGTGGAAGGATCATAAAAAAAAGAACAAAACATTAATTAATATCAAACATTTATCAGATTAAATTAAGTTTTTTCTATATAAATAAAAATAGTTTGTAGGATGCATTTTCCAGTTGGACAAACAGTTTTGTATATCTCACAAATTACAATAGAACTACAAAATGTAAGTCAGCTATATTAATATAAATATAAATTATTTTTGTTGAATAAAACTATATTCAAAATTATCAAATATATCAATTTTATACAAAATGAACTAAAATAAAAACTGTAAATGTATTAAAGTTTATTAATGAAAAAACTTACCTAGTTCCTCATCACAATAAGAACTGTTAATTGAAAATAATAGCAGTATAGCTACTGAATAAAAACAGCTTTTTAAATATTGCATCCTTCAATTGATATAAAGTACTGAAAGGGAAACAAAATTATAAATTAATAATCCCAATAAAGAATATTATAAGTTGAAGTTTGCTCCATAGAGTAATTATACATAGAGTTTCGACTCTTATTGATTCTGTATGCAGTTTTATACTACTATTTGTCTACTCAAAAGCTTTTACAAAATAATGTTTATAAAATTCACAGCAATTAAATCGTTTATGCAATAAAAACAGTTTTAGATACAAAGGCAATGAATTTACAGACAACTTATGTATGTTAAAATTGTATGAATATGTATATTTGCTCTTAGAAAGAATTTAATACAAATATTTAACCCTACTTCCTGTCTACCTATTTACATAAAATAAATTAAAATAAAACGATTTTATATTGACAAAACTGAACAACGCAATGCATATGAAATCATCAAGAGTTTAAACTGTATGTGTAATTACTGTATGGTTTGTCCATAACAAGTAATAAATAATGATGACTATATTGCAATATCAAGCATTGGCTATCTCAGTTCTCTAAAACTACACACAAACATTTCTTAAAAATGCAAAATATTAATACATGACTTACACATTGCACAAGTATATATATTTTTAAAGATATCTGATATGTAATTGATATACATTAAACTGAAAATATAAAAAAATAATATGATGTTTCCAACAGTCTGTATATTTTGTACACATACCTACACCTACACATTTGTTTATTAACAAAAAATATATTATAGTAAAAATACTTATTGTTTTATATATATACTGAAATGTTGTATATTGTAATTTTAATTTTAATTTAAATATCAAAAGTTACTTAACCAACTAAATTACTTGTATATCAAATAATAATATCAAATTAAATGTAATACCAGGAAGAAATTGAGTTGACAATATATCACTTTTTTTATTCATAGTTAACATAAAACATTAATATATCATTGAACATTAACATTTAATTTTATTAATTATAGTGTAATACAAATATGCTAAATATATTAAATGTTATACCATTAAAGAGTCTAATTTTATGTAAATGTATGTTTTACTTTAATAAATACATACACAAAAAAAAGTACATGGTAATGTAATATATACATTTTTGTACATGGCAAATAACCAATTGAAAAATTCAAATAAATCTTTATAAAATGGAATTTTGAAAGTTTAAGTTTTGGTTTTAAAATATCATCTATATATAAACATATCTAAACACATAAACACATCTACATAAATATATATATATACAGTAGAATTTGCATATATCAACACTTCAAGGGATAAATAAAAAATGTGATATAGACAAACCGTCAATATAAACAAATTAGTATTTTGTAGTATACAAATTAATTTTGGCATACTAAATTGATGGACTGTTTATTTGATGCCAAAATGAAAGCTTATAAAGAGCTGATTTTTATTTTATACAGGGTTCCCAGTTTTTACAAGATCAATTACCCTGAAATTTTAGTAGGGAAATTTTTTAATAGATAGATTATTAGAATATTAAATTAAAGTTTTATGTACTGCATTTATTGAATAGTAGTATCCTAGAATTAGATGTACATATAACATAACTAACATATCAATTTATAAAAAATGAAGATCTTTACAAAAATATTATAAAATAGATATAAGTACATAAACATAAATAGTGAAATTCAGTAAGACTTTTTAATGCATTTTGTATGATCTTGAAAAATATAATTATACAATAGGTGAAAGTTTCACTTTTTTTAATAAATGGGCTATATAAGAAGTATATATACTTTTACTCAAATTATTTGGTACTTTTAAAGTAGATGATATTAATTGCCATTACATGACTTTCCATGAAAACTCCCAGATATATTTCTCAATTCCCTAACCTTTCCTTGACATTTTGGTTAATTTCTAAATTCTCTGACTTTTCCCTGACCCATGGGAACCCTGTTTATATATAAAGTGATGTACTCAGACTTGAAAGTTATTATGTGCATAAGATATTTTTCTATTGTTAACCCATTATATCAAGGTACTAATATTATTATATGTTAGATAAACAAAAGCTGAGTATATCAAAGATTTGATTGTGGTTATCTGTGTATGCTCCTAGGATTGTTTGAGTAAAACTGTGTATACATGCTAGTACACAAATAAGGAAATAACAGTCCATAAATAACTGCAAACATGCTAAAGGCAATATCCACAATCTTGATTTGACTGCTTTATTCTATTATAATGAAAGTGCACATGCACCATTTTATATTCCAGTTAAATAAATTATGTCATTTTATCTGGTGTAAAAACTGTCTACTTACATATATAGAGAAGCTATGTTAAATTTAGTATGTCATTTCATCAGTGACAATAATGAATATACAGGTAAGTCACATGCATAATGCTATATATAATATACTTACCATGTGTGGAGCTATTTGTTTAAATAACTTACAAGATTGATGGAGGATTGAGTACTTGTACTTCTAAGGGAAATCTGTTGATATAAACAAATTTATTACTGTGGGTTATGAAAATTAGTATATAAATAGATGAATCATCAATACACACTATGTTGATATACACCCTCGCCAGCTATAAATGCCACCCCCATAAACTTTTCTAAATGTAATGTTGTAATACTAGCAACTATTTACTAAAATGCAATTATTTTCTTTATTATTTACACTCTCAAAATATGACTATATTGTGTCTCACTATGTGTCTACTAAGAGACTCATACCCAGTACTCATTTAGCGAGTATTCTCATGCCTAGCTGTACTCATACCCAATGTACTCATTTAGCGAGTGTTCTCATACCCCTAAATCTATAGATGGTGGTGACATAACAGTGCTCTGTCAGCAAGCAAAAAGATGCCTAGATTAGGGATTTGCTACCTTCATAACTATCACCCTAATAAGCTCTCCAGCCAATTATGGTTGATCTAGCTGATACCTGTGTTACATCTGGTTTGTAGAGTATATGAAATGCAACACTTGGGTACATGACGTAATGCAATTAAAGAAAGCTTTATTTTAAATATTTCAAAAAATGCTTTCTTAAAGAAAGCAATCACCAGCTGATCTCAACCCGATTGAGAACCTTTGGTCAATTGTCCAACATGAAGTTGATAAGATGGAGATTCATGGCTTCAAACAGATTTTTGAAGCAGTAACCCAGGTCTGGCAGGACATTATTCAAAAGACAATCAACAATCTACTTGACTCTATGCCTCAAAGGATTCATGACGCCATTCAGGCTAGAGGTGGCCCTACAAAATACTGAACACTTAGTGATGTCCCTTCCCTCTTTCCCTACTTTGAGAACATGATATTGGCCCTTTTCAGGGCCACCACTGATATTGATATTCATTGAAATGACTTCTTCCTTTTTTAAAACAGTCTTGTGTCTATATTCTTATTCTTATTTTAGATTATTTTTCCAGAAATCATATCGAAATATTAATTACTTTTTAGAATACATACAGAAAGTGTATTTTGAGAGTGTAAATAATAACAAAAATAATTGCATTTAAGTAAATAGTTGATAGTGTTACAATATTACATTTAGAAAAGTATATGGGGGCGGCGTTTAT